>JASTWP010001275.1:0-80904 GCA_030770255.1 Temnothorax ravouxi
TACTCACTTAATTAATAAATTTGGATAAACTAAGGAGCATGAACATTGTTAGAAGATAGAAATTTAGAAGATAGAAATATATTAATCTTCTAGCCTCTAATCTAGTGGTTACAATTCCGTAAATGTAAAAATAATCAGGCAAAACAGTATCACGACTATAGCTACGTAAATTCTTTCAATAACGAATAACACGCTCGTTCAATACTACACAGTACATCACGTAGATTCGAATTTATTAAATTGCGTGCATAAGCGTATATCGAAAAAATGCAATGCAAAAATTTTGTTTAACTACATGGCATTGGTATACGAAGTCTTTAATCTGAAAATTTCAATTGCATCTATACAAACAATGCGTGTCCTTTCGTGCGTTGCACGCCTATCAGTCAGCCGAATCAATACTTCGAAAATATAAATTTAATATAACACGAAGCTCTGTCAAAAAAACACGGGACTCTGCTCCAAAAAATGCAGCTGTGTGGCACACGGCACGGCGCGAACGTGCGGAAGCGTGCTTTAGCCCCATGCTAGGCGCGCGAAACGCACGCCTTGCTCACTGTTTGATTAAATCGGTTGCCACTGTAAACAAGAGCGGCCCCGGAAACCACCGTTAAACATTCATACACAAAATTCAGATGCATAAAAATTACGATACGAGACGTGCCTCCTCGTCACCCATGTGCGCGCGTGCGCGCCCCATTTCTATCGGTGATATATCGATGCACTTTGCAACCGCGACGAAAAAAATATCCGAACGATTCATAAATAGAGAGCTCCGGATTCATTTGATCAGCCGGTGACAATCCCGCGGAAAGCGCAGGCATAAATATATAAACCGTTTTCTCTTCGGATACGTGCGCGCGCGCACACAAACACACACACACAATCAATCACCGCTGCATACACTTGAATGACTCGTGCTACTTGTCAAACACAGGATTCAAGCAAATTAAACCTTTGTGTAGATGAAATATGTCTCATGCTCGGATGAGATACATTGTGCATCGCGCTGTTTTCCCGTGAGTCATTCGTTCCTGTGTCAATCCGTATCTCATTGCAATCGCTATTATTGTGCGCGTTTTATTTAACATGTTTAACAAACTTGTAAGAGCTAAAAAAGTCGTTAATCGTCATTGCCGTATCAACACTGTAAATTTCATTGCTTCTCCAATAGCAATTCCATAATTTCATCCAATTTGCCATGTACATACAGTGACATCGCAAGACGAGACATGAATTGGGCAATTTACAGGAAAGCATGTCACATCTTTAATGCGGTCCAATGATAACATAAATATCAGTCTTTTTGAAGAGGAAGAGCTCGTCGCGCAGCCACAACGTGCGGAGGCAAGGTAACACAAACGGGTGGTCGTGCAAATTCAGGAAGTTGCCGGAACAAATGCGCATATATACACACATTCTTTCCCTCGTTCGCCATCCTTTTCCGAAGCATTACCCGCCGCTCTACACAGAGACCAGGCAGCTAGTGATCCTCGACAGTATTTCAGTGAAGTATCTAAGAAGTGAAATGAAATGTAGAGGGCGGAGGCGTGACTCGAACTCGTATGAGTCGCGCCAGATGTTACAATATTTACTGCGAGGAAAGCCCCCCCCCCTCTCCTTAACCACCCTCCGCACACGTCCTCGATAGTCCCTTACATCCTCGCGCGGATATTCGCGATATATATACTGCTTAATAATATTAATGTCCTCGGCATAATGACGAATGAGAAAGCATCGGTACGGGAAACCCATTTTCTCTCCACTTGAATTTCTGTCAAGCTAGATCTCGATAAACCGCTCGGAGTCGCTAGTTTGATACATACCTTCAGATGTATCTGTCTAGGAAAGTTTTATTTTTTTCTAAAAGACATGATTATGCGATCATAACGATTATGCATGGATTGCATAATAGCCTGATCAAATCAGGTTCAACGAGATGATTCTTTTTATATCTCATTACATTAAACAGAATAAACCATTTGCCTAACAAAACTTCTCTATTATAACAAAGAAAAAATATTGAAATTTGAACTCGGACAAAAATATTTTTTATTCTGAATTATACAAAATTGAAAATCAGAGGAATTCGATTGAGTTCTAAACATGCCGATAAATACATTTCATTATTTGTTTAAGTCCAAGCGAAAACAATCGAATAGAACTGGCAATTTAATTAAATATCTAGACATTTAATGATAAAAAAAACTAAGATGCCAGAACAAAGTTTGTTTAGGAAAAGTCCCCAATTGCTCTAAAGAATCTGCAGTCGAGAGAAAATGCACAACTTCTATTGCACTATTACAGAACAGTGAAATTTGTGAGTGTACTTATTGCACATAGCTAAAGCAAAGTACGAAAGTTTAGAAGAGTTTTGCAACTGTGGAAAATTTATACATCTAGATAAAGCTGTTATAATCGTCAAATTTATCTTAAATTGCATAACCACGGTTATTTCTTATGATTAAATGGCTATAAGACCAAGAAAATAAATGAATGCTGTCTATATACTCTCTGCTACATAATCTATTATATATCATACAAATTAATCTGTACAATACAACGCTTCTCGGTTTAACTTTTTCTTAGATTTCTTCGAATAAATAATTCAGATAAACTAAAAGATTAGCCGTCAGTAAATGTTGCATTGTTAATTCTACAGTAAAATATGCAATTCTATAACTTCTTATAACTTTTGCAATTTGTAACGTGCTGCTGCAAGAAAGTCAACCCTTGTGACGGCACCGATTGTGTATTCCCGCAGCTATACGTTACATTTGAAACATATCCAATCGAAAATACCTGAAATAACATTCATCCTTCAGAACGCGTTGTGTGTCCCGTTCCGCGAACATTTCAATCTGAAAATTGTATACAACGATCGGCGTGCAATCGGTGAAAAAGCTGGCACAAAATAGTTTCCTATCTTCTCGGCGGGTAGCGTTGATCGAACCGTTGCGTCAAGTGAAACTGGGTTAATTGACTACACCGGAAGAGAGTATATTCCCGAAGGATACCAGCAAGCCTCTGACCGTCCCCTCATCCTCGTACCCTATCGCTTCCACTTCGTACATCGTCTCCGGATAACGCGACGCCGCATTAATGTGTAATTGGTGGCGAGCCGGGAAGGTGACACGATACCACGCCGCCAAGAGGGACTAGAGTCGTGTGATGTAGTGGTGGCAAAGCCTGCCGGCGGCATAGACATTTTACTCGCGGAAGACGCATGGTCCCTGCTAATATGACATTTGAAATATGGCGCAACTCACGCCGAAGATACGGGCGCGGGCGGCAGAGATGACGGAAAGGGAAAGAGCGGATAACGTATGTATGCGAGAGAGAGGCGCAGCGGTTAACGGAAGTCGTGAAACGATTGAACGGAAGGGAAATATATCGGAGGGATATCCGTTGCGTTATACCGATTATAAGCGACTTTTCAGTCGCTTCCACACGATGATTAGATGCGAATAAAGTCGAACACGACGGAGGAACGGCATGTGTATATCTTTTTACATTCGTAACTCATCGACACATTTCTTTAATGTCATGATACGTATTGCGATAAAATTGATGCAAATCAACGATCATGTGTGTGTGTGTGTGTGTGTGTGTGTGTAGGGTGTGTGTGGTCTGTGATCAAAACTCGCGAGAAGAAAATTAACAGCATGATATTTCTGGAATTATAAACTAAACGGTTTCTTATAAACTAACGGAATATTATAAAAAATGAATAATTATATTACAAATTTAAAAACGTTTTTTACAACAGAATATCTTTATATCTTTATAAAATTATTTTGGTTACAAATTACTATGTTAGGTATAGGCTGGCATTCCGATATTCACCGTCAGTACTGAAAATCTATATTTTCCTATATTTTACGTCACGTATACTATAGATTTTCAGTACTGACAGTTACTGACAGTAAATATCGGAATGCAGCCATAATAATATAAAGTAAAGACGTTGCTTTTTATTTAAGAAAGAAGGAAATCAAGTTTAATGACAAATTATATACACCGACAGAAGCTTTTTAGATTGTAGATGCAACGGAATGAAGAAGTCGAGAAGTTGATGTTTACCTTTTACTTCGTGGTCCCAAGATTACGGTCAAAGTTATATAGACGTAACCTCTTTAAAGAAAAGAGATTGTGTCAATTTTCCCTTCGAAGAAAATACAGTATAATGCGTAAGCGTTAGTAGTAAGAGAGAGAAAGAGAGACAAAGTTTGCTGGATTTGAAACATCGAATGGTAGTTACTCTCTAAATTAACATGTTTTTAGCATTAATTTAATTTTTTTTTAAATATTGCAGATAAATTGCCCTAAAAACACGTTATTGATCATTTTTTATTTATTATCTCTCAGACAATGTCAAATATATAATATCTCTTTTTTAGATATAGATTATAATAACATTGCACGTAATAACATGGACGCGCGTCGCTCGGTGGAATGACGTCACTGTTATTGGAGAACGTAAAGTAGCCGATTTCGTCGATCGATGTCAACCAATTTTCCAAATATTGATATTTCGGCTGTTGCAACGATTTCGAGTATACTGTGACGTGACAAGTCGCGTTCACTCTCCGGACGGGCTCGGCCGAGGGGAATTTAGAGATACTCCCTCGCGCGGAGCGGAGGAAGGGTCCGAACATTAACTTTAATAGCATTTAAGTTTGTAGGAAAGATTGCCAGGGCTGACCGGAGCACGTTTGTAACGGCCATGAGCCGCAACGAAGGAAATCCAGAGGAATAGGAGACGGCTGGGAAACGTGGCTGTAGATCGGGCCGCGTCCGCGCCTCCCCGTGCGCCCCGGCGGGCGCCCAGGGAGATTGGAGATACGACACCGCGCTCGGCAACAACGGCCAGTGACAACCACAGACGCCCGGGGGAACGCCCTGAGCTGCCCAAAAGGCCAAGGCGAACGGAACGGCACGAGGAAGGTACCGTCCTCATGACCGTCGCCCCCAAGGGTGCAGGCGACGTGGCCATGGCCCGGCCAGCCAGGCTCACGTTACGCCGGGATACGAGTCGCGGCCAGGACAGCCGGACTCGTTTGGGCAGGCCGCGCCGAGATGGAGGCGCGAGCAACAGCGCCGAGGCGGAGGCGCGAGCAACAGCGTCGCAGCAGTGGAGGCGCCGTGGAGGAACACCGGCGCGAACAAGTAGAGACGGCGCTCGGATTGGCGGGAGCACGCGGAACGCACAGAGTGCGCAGGCGCGGGGAGCCGGCGCGAGCCCGATCCGCCATTATCCCAGCACTGTCGTGCCAGCCGTTGTCGGGAGCGCATCTCCTGCCTCCCGGTGGACCTCCCGGATGCATCGAGCAGCGAATCTCTTGTAAGGTCATCACCCTGGCGTCTCCGCGGTAGGAACGAGAGCTCGCTCGAGGCGTTGGCCCCGGAAATCCCTGTTACCTCGACGTTGCCGAGAAGGGCACGTGCGAGCGCTTTAATCTCGATATCGATAGGATCGCGAAGATCCTCGCGCCGGGGCCTCGCCGAGGGTGAGTTCTCCCGTACTTCGAGATCGTAGGGGACCCTCCCCGGGAATGCCGCCGCGGCCGACAGTCATGTGCGTGCGTTTTTTGTAGAGTGTCGTTTCGTGTGTTGTGCGCAATCGGGCGGCTAGTGACGACGGGAGTCGCGCCGGGAAGATCGCGGTAATAAATGTGTTAGGCGGGTGCCGAGTGGCCAGGTATTTTGGAGGGCACTCGACCTCGTTACTGTGACGCCACGCATTCGGGCTGTGGAGACCGGGAATTGGCGTTGGTTGCGATCGTCGGGATCGACGTGGCATCGCGGAATCACCGGACTTCGTATGAGACGGGATTCGCGTGGCTGACCGCGGGATCGTCCGCGATACGCGCCTAATTTCGTGTTTCGTGTTGCGTACGGGATCCTAAACGCCCGAGTACCGTCGGCAAAAGTCACATTGGTTTTGTGTACGTGGCACGTGGCCGCGCGTTGTATAGTTTCCGTCCGTGCGAAATCGTCGAGTCGAACTCGCGACAAGACTTCGTTAATTGCGCTGCTATTTTCGATTTGCGCTTTCTCGCGATATTCCTCTTGCGCGGAGGATTTATGTAGTCTCTAAGTATTCGCGTTGGCGTTCGTGGATACTCGCGTTAATATCGCGCAAAGCTGGCGTGTTTGTCAGGTATGTGTGCTAGCCGTCCGGCTGCACATTCGCGTTCGTCGTATTGCGGCGACCTTCAAGTATTCGCGTTCGTGACCTCGTTTAATTATTAAGTATCGCGCTACCGTAGATATTGTACCTATTCCGACTGATTTCGCGTATCTCGTCTATGATTTCACTTCTATTTCATATATTCTATTTGTCCTGTTGCTATTTCTAATATGTTCTTCTAAAATATATTAATTTCTATTTCATTTCTGTGTGTGCTCTAATTGCGTATCGCCCCGCTCCAAATCCCCGCCAGCCGAAAGCCCAGCCCTGAGTATACGGGCAAATTCGCGGATAAAGTAGTAATAGTCTTGTGTTCGGTGGCGTGCTTGGTCACGCCTGGCGCCCATAATAAGTGAAAGAAGTGTTTCGGTAAGTTAATCCCCGATAGCCCTCCTCCGGATAGCGAGACCGGCGGAAAAAGCGTCGCAAGGAATTTTGGCGCCCAACGTGGGGCGTCTCGCTGAGAAATTGAAAAGTATTGTTACGAGAAAATAAAGAAGGGGTGGAATCGGAATTTGGGGAGTGAGCATACGCAATTATTGAATTTTGTGAATTCCTGTGTCTTTTCTTTTGTGTATATTATTGTGTGAGCATGTATTGGCCTCGATTCCCGTGAAAGAAAATTTGGAAATTTGCGTGAATATATGTTCGGGAATTTCGGTGCCACACGAAGTGCGTGCCGTATTGAATTTCGACTCGCTGAGTTATTGCCTTTGTTTTGGTTTGCCTGCCGCTAGTGTTTGACTGTCGGTACCTTAGCGTTTCTTTCGACGAATTCCTACGTGTTTGTCGCGAATGGAATGCTGTTGATTTCGGCACCTCTGCCTAACATGCGAAGCCCTTAGCTTTACGTGCGTTCGGGTGACGGGAAGCAAACCCGACTTTCGGTATTGTTTACCTTTTTTCGTTCCCCTTTGTCCTCGTGACTGGCATATGCGAAGTTAGCGTGAATTGTTCCTAGGGGTATGTATTAGAGTTCGCGCGAAATATTATACAGAGAATTGAGCGTCGCGAAACTTTATTGAGCCGCGTTTTGTGAAAAGTTTGGATACCTTAAGCTCGAACGGGCGTAATTGTAGGTTGGGGGGAGGATCGAAGCATCGCGCCGGTGTCGCGACATGCCCGGGAGTCAATCCCCACATCGTTGGATTAATACATTGACGGAACCTCATTCAACACTTAAAAGCGCGCGGGTTAAAGACTTGCGGGATCTTGCCTACCTTGCGCGCACGCCTCGTTCGTCACGAGGAGGCGAGATTAAGCGGCCAAGACCCCCCGTTTTCCCCCGCGATGAATACAGAAAATACCGGGGTAATGGGTATGGCCGACGGAAAAACGGGGGATCCACCGGCACTCCTTATGGGGGTGAGCCCGAATCCCGCGGCAGGGGCCTGGTCATTGCCCCCGGGGCTCGCGGACCAGCGTACGGATAGGTCGGGGGGACAAACTTACAATTTCGTGCCACCCCCGCTTGCGCGACGCGACCCGCCTGCGACCGAGCGACGTTCTATGCGTGCGTCCGAGGCGTATCACTTGATGCGCAAATGTGATTTGCATTTTTCGGGGAAGCGTGGTAGTGACGCGGAGGCATTCTTGACGCGCATTCAGGAGGCTCGCGCAATTATCCCTATTGATGACGGGGATCTTTTTAAGTGCTTGCCATTATTTTTGTCGGGAACCGCGTTGTATTGGGTGCGCCTGGAAAGTCCGAACTGGCGCGATTGGCGTGATTTTGAGACGGCGTGGAGGGCTAGGTTTGGAGATCCAGATTATCACTATACGTTAAGGGAGGAAGTTCTCCGCCGTACGCAGGGGGAACGAGAAACCGCCGCGGATTATATTACGTGTTTGCGCGCTTTGTTTGGTAGGATGAGCCCTCCCTGGTCCTTGGCGGAACAGCTTACCCTAGCACACCGGAATTTGTTACCGCGGTTACAGATCGCTATTCGCCGATTTGAGTTTGCGGATTTCCGTACTTTCGAGGATCTAGCCACACGGATGGAGCGTAGCCTCCTTGCAGATAAGAATTATCGACCCCCGTTACCACCGGAGCAGTCGATGTTCCCGGATCTCGCGTACCATGCACCGAAAGGGAAACCTAAGGGTCCGAGCAATGTCGCTGCGGGGGAGGCCGTCGGCCAACCGGCGGGAAGACGGAGGAACGCCCCGAAGGCCGCATCAACGGCTGCCGCGACAGCAGCAACCGCGACCGCGGGCGCGTCCACCTCTCAGACCGCGACCGGGACCGGTACCAGCGACACCGGAATGAAATGCTGGAATTGCGATAAAGTCGGACATCGTGCGCGGGAGTGCAAGGAACCGCGCCGCAGGCATTGTTGCGGGAGGCGCGAGTTCACTTCGAGAACTTGTCCTTCGTGTTCGGGAAACGCGGAAGGGAGTGCGTAGGTCGGGTCCCTACGACTCCGAGTTTAGATAACGAGACCCGAACCGCGGATACCTCGGCGAAAACGCTACCGGAATCGAACGTCACTTTTGAGCCTGAGTTACCTCCGCTACAATATATTGAGATTCGCGTGGGCGGTTGCCCTTTATTAGCTCTTGTAGATTCCGGATCAAGTCGTACCCTGATCGGTGGAGAGGGGATGGAGAAATTACAGAAATTAGGAATACGAGCGGAACGCGGGGGAGGAGCCCGAATTCGTATGGCCAACGGGCAATTGGCCACCATTCGAGGCGAGATCTCCGCGCCGATATGCTTGAAAGATCGAAACGCGAAAATTTCCGTCGGCCTTTTACTTGAACTAGCGGTGCCTTGCATTATTGGGATGGATTTTCTAATAAAATTTGGAATCGCGTTAGACTTTGCCAGGGCAGAGTGGTATTTCGCGGATCGGCCACGTAACCGTTATCATTTCCATTCGGACGATACCCCATGTGCTTGCTGCGGATTATTAGAGCTGACGTCGGATCAGAAGAGAAAGCTGGAAATTTTTTTACGGACAATCGCGAAGCCCCCGGAGAACCCCGGGCTAAGGGTCGCAATACGTATACGTTTTCGAAACGTATGCCGTGCGGACTTTCCAGCAAGCTTATCAAAACGTTGGTTTTACCGCAATTCGATGGGCCGCAAATGATCGCGCGTATAGTAGTCGGTAACATCGTACCGTGCTTGCGTTTCTCCGCGTTGTCCCCCATCGACCGTAATCTGTCGTCGCAATTGGTCACGCGAATCGCCAACGGTTATCGCACGAATCTCATTTTTTTTCACACTGCCGACTCTCTGGCTGACTCGAACGCCTATTTATAGGCTAGCGGAACCGCGAATCGCTCAGTAGCAAAGATGTTCGTCCTACTGTCGAGACCTTCCGATATTCGCGACTTGAGCGCCGAACAGCTGCAATTTGTGCCGAAAGCCGTTCTGTTGCAAAAGTGCGGCAATCACGTCCACTACGTGTGGGACAAGCTTCCGGAACATATAAAGGCGGATTTGGAGGTTCAGACCTATCGTCGCTGTTACGAACATTACAATCAACCGTGGCAGCGAACGCACGTCGACGGTCCCGCGCCATTGATAAAGGATTGCGGCGAATGTCAGCGAAAAAAATTGGTGAAGGCTTGTTAAATCGCGCGATAAACGCACTTTCGATCGAATTGCATATTCCCGGCTATCAATTTTGTGGCCCGGGCACTCATTTACAAGAACGATTGGCGAGAGGCGATCGAGGTATTAATCCATTAGACGCAGCGTGTCGCGAGCACGACATAGCTTATTCGCGTAGCAACGATCTCGCCGAGAGACACGCGGCGGACGAGATACTCGCTGCGGAAGCGCGAAAACCCATTACCGCGAAAGATTCGACTCTCGGAGAGAGAGCTGCCGCTACAGCCGTCTGTGTGGCCATGAAGGCTAAGACGAAATTCGGTATGGGTTTGAAAACAAAGAAGACGAAGAAGAAGAGAGTATCGAACAGGCTAATACTTTCGGTGGCGAAACGAGGCGGCGCGATACCGATTCTACCGTTATTGGGAGTTCTCGGCTCGTTGGTCGGCGGAGCGGCGGGAGTCGTAAAGGCCGTGAACGCTAACAAAGCCGCGCAGCGTCAGCTGGAAGAATTGAAACGTCACAATCGCGCCATGAAAGGTCACGGACTTTATCTCGCTCCGTACAAACGCGGGCAAGGAATGCGGACATCGAAGAAGAAGAAAAAAAAGTCGCGGAGATATTAAAAATTCCCAAGGGCGTAACAACCAACGTACAACTACAAGAAGTGGCAAAGCGTATGCGCATTCCATATTTTAGAGGTATTTTTATGCGTACTGCCTTACCAACAGAGGGAGTGCGTCGAAACGAGAGTGGTATCGTGAATTTGGATAACGCCGAGGGACCGGGTACTCACTGGGTGGCGTACGCGAAGAGGGGAGATCGAGCCATATAATTCGACAGTTTTGGCAATCTTCGACCGCCGAGGGAATTGGTGCTGTATCTAAAGAACAACGTGACAAAAATAGAGTACAATCACACGTCTTTTCAACGATACGATCAGAGCAATTGCGGACAACTGTGTCTACGCTTTCTACAGACGGTTAACGATCAATTTAAAGACGACCGTTGCGCTGTTTGAACTCAATATTCATTCAAACATGTCGCTGACATTCACGCTCACCGGCAAGAGTAGCGTCTTCGCGGTAAGCTACTTTCCCGCCGTGGACTTGAGCGATGGCGATTACGAGCTCGGCCTGACAAATTTTAAAACCTATTACACAATACCGAACGTGAATTCTTCGAACAATAAATTCTACTATGACGACAAGGAAATTACCATTCCCGAAGGATTGTACGAATTGCGTGATATAAACACGTATCTGAGACGCGTCATTTTACGGGATCAATCCAATAATGCCGCAAGAAAAAAACACGCCGGCGCAAAGATGAAGAGTATCCGTTGATTATTCGTGCCAACAACAATACGATGAAGAGCGAGATCAAGTGCGTTTTCAGAGTAAATTTTAACAAACCGAACAACATTGGATTGTTGCTGGGATTTTCAACGAATCGCGTGCTGGTGCCGCGACAATGGTACGAATCGAACGTACCGATAAATATCATTAGCGTAAACTTCATTCGCGTAGAGTGTAACGTGACTGCGGGCGCGTACAACAACGGCAAACGCGTTCATACGATACATGAGTTTTCACCGAGCGTGCCACCAGGATATAAGATATCGGAAACACCGGCACAGATCATTTACCTGCCGATCACCGCACGGAGCATTACGGACCTAACGATTCGCGTTGTGGATCAGGACAATCGATCGATTGATTTTCGAGGAGAAGAGATCACCGTTAGATTGCACGTACGACTGCGACAGCGATAACGCGCGCGCGCGAGTGTACGGACGACGTATGAGATGCTCGTACTGAGCTCGGAGCACGCGAGAGATAAGAATATCTTTACGGCAACGGTTGACGATATCACTCGATCGACATTCGGTGGAGCTAAAAAAGAGGCGAGAAAGAAGCTCACCGCATCAAACGTTGAATTTCTACGATTTTTGGGATTCGCGGTACGAAATATCTGAGGCAACATGGCTGAAATTCTTAACGTTGGAGGTGAACCAATCTCTGACGACAGTGTCGTCAAGATTGAAACACACACGTACAATCCGTACGCCAATACGACGTTTAAACACAACGACGAGATAAGAATACCCATACAACAACAAGATTTATACACGTTGCCGTGCGAAAGCTTTCTCTACGTCGAAGGAAGATTGGTGGTGAAGAAAACGAATGACGAGTCTGCGACAACGCTTGTGACTAATTGCGTGGCGTTCATGTTCGACGAAATTCGATACGAGCTCAACGGCGTGGAGATTGATCGCAGCAGAAACGTTGGAATAACCAGTACTATCAAGAACTATATATCGATAACGTACGACAAGGCTGAGATGTTGCGGAATGCTGGATGGGACATTTCAGCTAGCCGCGGGGAAGGTTATTTCAATTTTTGCGTTCCGCTCTACACATTGTTAGGCTTTTGCGAGGATTACAAACGCGTGATTGTTAACGCTCGTCACGAATTAATTTTGATACGAGCGCGTAACGACAACAATTCCATTATAGGAAATCCGGCGACTGAGCCGGAAATCGAGTTGTTCAAAGTACACTGGCGAATGCCTCACATTACGTTAAACGATGTCAATAAACTGTCCATGTTACGGGCCTTGGGAAGCGGACGATATCTTAGTGTCAGTTTTCGTTCGTGGGATCTGTACGAGTACCCCCTGTTGCAGAGCACGACCAAGCATTCGTGGGCCGTCAAGACCGCGACTCAGTTAGAGAAACCGCGATACGTTATCTTTGCGCTGCAGACCGGTCGCAAAAATATCATGGATCAAAATATTGGTTATTTCAATCACTGTAACTTGACCAATATCAAGCTTTATCTAAACTCTGAATTTTATCCACACGATGACTTAAATCTAGATTTTGACAAAAATCGATACGCCCTTCTTTATGATATGTATGCGCGTTTTCGTAAAGCTTATTACGGATACGATCGCTACGATACGTTTCTCACTTTGAATACATTCCTGACGCTTGGACCTTTCGTCATCATCGATTGTTCCCGACAAAACGAGTCCGTTAAGAGCGCCCCCGTAGATGTGCGAATAGAATTTGACTGTAAAGAGAACGTGCCTGCAAATACTACTGCTTATTGTCTCATCTTGCATGACCGCGTAATCGATTACTGTCCGTTGTCAAACGTAGTGCGCAAACTCACGTAAATTGTAATATCGGTAAAAATTTCTATATAAGAGAGACAGATGTATCGCGATGCGATACAGTACGGATGGTTTCTTTGCTGCATCATGATCGCGCCAACGTTCGTCGATCTGCAAGGATTCATCGTCGGGATGAAATTTGTCGTAAAGGAGGCAGCGGTGCTGAGAAACGGGACCGTTCTGGAGCATTACATCTTTACGTGCCCCATGCCGTGGAGTCTCCTTACAAATTTCGACAAGTCATGTGCTTCCTGGCTGATTGCAAATCACCATGGATTGCCATGGAATGAGGGAAACGTGCCGTATGGTATGGTAAAACGCCTAATTACGTCAGCCGTGCTTGGTACAGACGAGGATGACGACGACGAGATGCCGACTCTTGTGTACGTCAAGGGATAAAAACAGGAATGGCTGGTGGATCTGTTCGAGAATAAAGCGAGAAGAAATTTGACCATCGAGACTCTGGATGCGGATTACAAAGATGTCGAATCTTTAAATAATCTAGATGTTACCAATACTATGCGATGTGGAAAACATGTTAAGAATTGCGCGATGCAAAATGTATTAAAATTATTTAACTGGTGGTCGAAACGTCAGAGAAAGATGTAATTTTTTTTAAATAAAAAAATATAAATTTTATATATATGTGTAAATTTTATAATGTTTAATTTCCTTTCCCCATTAGTCGATAGTGTATAAAATTAGAGAATATGTAGGTATACGTGACGAATTCTAACTTGAGAGTTTTGAGGGGGAGGGGGGGTATCAGCAAACATGTTTGAACATGTTTCACGGTTGATGTCATGCGGAGGGGAGTATACGTCTTAATAAAAAACATCCTACCTTAGTCTCCTCTCCTAGATTCCAGAGCGCTGATTGCGTGTCCCAGAAACATTAAATTCCCCCTCCTTCATCATAGTTTTGGAAGTTGCCGCGTATACTCGATTAATTTTAACCGACTAGTCTCGTATCGGCTGCTTGTGTGAACGGTCCGCTTTTCATAACCGAAAATGTATTCCGTTGGAGGAAGCAACGGCGGTTACAGTGGCAGTAGACGTATGAATTATTACGTACCGATTGGCGATGTTGAAACTTCAACGTGTGAAAACAAGTAAGTTTTGTATAATTTATAGAGCTTTATATTTTTTATATCTTTTTGCGAATTGTATTATTTTGAAAGTACTTAATCTCATTATTTTTTTTCTACAGCATCTCGTTCGAACGTCGCGCGGTTCGTATACTAGGCAGACGATACGCATTGACTTCAACAGCTTATAAATATTTGGATATTGGAATCAGCGTGGGACCTGTGTCCTTTGTGGAACTACTTCTCGGTGACAACCGAGGGAATCAGATGGTGTTGGCTCATACGACGTGGACAGCGCTAATTGAAAGACGTGCGGACTCGTAAAAATACGTGATGCACACAAATGTTGTAAAATTGACGTCGTGCGACACCAGCTTGTATATGAAATCATCGACCATACTTTTCTTATTCGAACTAGAATATTGCGTCGAGAATGTGTATTTTCAACTATGTCAAAATGTTCGCGGCGTAAGTGAAAAATTCAAGCAGTTTGTAACAATTTTACGTCAAAATTGTATCACCGATAAATGTAACGCAGTTAGAATCTTGCGTGAAGTTTATGATAAAAATTCGATTATTGATTGCGAATTACTTTCTTACGCTTTAAACAATATTGTATACGATGCGACACATGATAAATAAATTAATGTTTATATGATAAGAAAGATTATTTTTCATTTCTCCCAATTATTATAAAGAAAAGAAACGCGAAGTAGAATGAGAGCGAAGGGATGCGAGCGAGAGAAGATAGGATATAAAAATTTACACTTTTAATGTATTTTTTATATTTATTGTTATAAAATATAATTTTTTCAAATATTATAAAAACTTTTTTATTATTTTAATTTTTATAAAACTTTTTATATTATTTTAACTCCAGTCTTCGGGCAAAGGCTCCTCATAGGGCTGGAGTTCGAAGAGACGTGTAAGGTCAAACACGTCTTGTATGTTAAATTGATCCTCCATTTCTCGCCAGTTCAACGTGTCGTACTATATACAGTCGATGTAATATTGTTGCCACCGCCTCTCATGTTCTAGCCACATTTGTAGATGAAGATTCTTATAGCCTTTTACTGCTATATCTTCTGTATAGATGTCTTAAAAAATAAAAAATTATTAAAATATTGTATGTATTTTTAAAAAGTGTATATATTTTTAAAAATTATATATGTTATTAATAATGAATATACTAACCTCCGGTGGGCAAAAGACCAGGGATATCTCTCTGTTTAACTGCATCTCTGGATGGTGTATGCTGTATATATATAATCGTCCTATGCCTGGGACGTCTATCACCCACTGGAAAAAAATCAATTTATAAAAAATTATTTTTAAAATTACACACACACACACACACACACACACACACACACACACACATGTACACACCTTTGGCGCTAACTTGGCGTATCTTTCATCGATATACTGATACATCTATAAAAAATATATAATAAATATGAATTACTTATCATTATTATATATTTTTTTAAATAAAATATTATTTAAAAAAACTCACCATCGGCGTGCCGAAATGCACATGCATTTCGTCTGGGTTCTCCGTGCCAGCAAATTTGACAAAATTTATATATTCGTAATGCGTCCTGTCTTCGAGGCTCCTCTCGTTCAAATCATGCTGTAAAAATTGAACAAAAAATATTTAAAAAACACACGCATGCACACACTCACACATATACAAATAGCATACCTCCGGAATGAAGCGCATGTACACCCCTGGAAGAGGAAAATCCCCCTCGCGCACGACATCAGGCTGTAACAGATTAATTAATAAATTAATAAATAAATTATTTAATAAAATCGTGCAACTTAAATGTAATCTGTACTCACCTCCATGTGTAGGGGAAGTTCAAATGTTGATCCGTTAATGGAATATTTTATTGTGGGAGGTGTCCTCTCGTATGGTGTAAATTCTATTTTTATATACATGTCCACCCATGACTCTGGTACTTCCGCAACCTTTAGCTGACCGACTTTTATGCACTAAAGAAGAATAAAAAACCAAAAATTATTGCGTAAATTTCATTATTGCATGGCACAGCACAAAAAACTTACTCTGACACACGGAAATGTGATTTTCAACTTCATCCTTACACTTTCACAGTTCGACTACACCATGAGCCCATGATGAAGACAGTCCTAGTAGTTAAAATAAGAGTAGGGATGCATATAATGTGCATATGTTTCTAAATTATATCTTCCAGACATCGACTGTAATACAATATTTCTATTGTCTATAAAAAGGCACTCTTCAGAAATTCTATCTGCTTTTGTAACGCGCGACGTCATAAGACTGGCGTTGTAAAAACGTGACCCAATGATCCCAACATGTTCGTCATAAACCGATAAATTTGTCCTAAACAGCATGCGTAAAAAAACATCGCAGCGGTTAAACATGTACAGCGGGGGGTCTCCGAGAGACTCCCAGGCTAAATTTTTTTTCAACGTTTTATTGTTCTTTTTTTACTCCGCACATCTCAAAGTTAAGTCGTCTAGAATTTATAAAATTTTTGGTCGAGTACCTACGTCGACCATCGATGCTCGACCATCCGCGGTGCGAGATGATATTTGTTTATAAATCCTGTCATCGACGTTCGTCGATAATTGAGTCGCGTTGCTGCACTTATGTCTAGTGTTTATAAAATCCAGCTGTCTATGATCGGCGCTCGCCTTTGTAACGCGCGACGCCATAACCGAATGGCGCCGCGAAACCTCGATAAACGGCTTTTTCTACGAAGAAAAGTGAAAAAGACCGCGGCGTCACGCCAGTCATAAATTATAGCCGCCTGCCATAGGCGCTCGCTCGCTCACATCTGAAGTGTGAAATGACATCTGTTTATAAATACTATCGGCCGAACATCGACGCGAGGCGGCATTTGTTTATAAGAACATGTTCCGACGCGCTCGCCTGTCCCCCCTCCAACCCTAGGACCTTTGCTCTCGAGTCCCTCCCCCCTCCCAACCCTAGGACCCTCGCCCACGACTCCCCCTTCCTCCCCACAGACCCGGCGGCCTAGCGGTGGTGGTCCCCCCCGCTGGTCCCCCCCCCGCAGACCCCGTGGCAGCAAGTTCCCTCGGCCGCGAGTCCCCCCCGCCCCGCTCCCCCCTGAGCTCCCCGGCCTAGAACTGTCATCCTTTTCTTACTAGAGCGCGACCCAGGGAGCGGTGTCGTGGCTTTACATTATAATTGTGACGCGAGGCAACCTCACCGTAGGTCGTTTCTCTCCCGATGGTCCTTGCCGTCGTCCCAAGGGTCGAAAGGAGTAGCGGCTAGGAGTTCGTCCAAGCTCCATTGTACAACAAACGTAATGCGAAGCGCAAAATACCGCGACTGACAAATTGCGTGTTTCGGTAGCCGAGGACGATCCAGGAATGCTCCCGAAATTTTCGCTCGATGGCGGAATCGATAGCATACCCCACCCCGGGCGTACGCGGCCCCGCGAAACTATCGCGCGGACCAATAAGGGATGAGCTCGCAGGCTCGCAGTGTCTCGTCGCACAGGGCCGTTAATCACGGCTTTTCGCAGGACACTCAACGGCCCTTCGCTCGCGCGGCAATTTTTCCGGGTTTCTTCCCGGCAACAGACGGGACGTGATTGCCTCCGTGTTTCTTCCTTTCGGCCCGGGTATGGTGGCCAACCACCCCGGAATCCGGTCAGTAGTGTGAGGAGAGCAGGTGAGTTGATTTTGCCCCGGCGTCCCGGGGCCCTGCCTTCACGGATCAGCCCGTCGCTGCGTCACGCGCCACGCGCGTATCCTCTCGCGCTCCCCTGTGCTCGGCGGCCGCAAGCATCCTCGAAATCCGCTTGTCGTCGCCCAATTCTCGCTTCCGTCCTTGTCGTCTACTCCGCTTTTCCTTGGTCCGATCTCAGAAACTCCTGTTTTTGGCTCGGTGAGGCGCCGCGTAAATAATACAAAATAAAATAGGATTAATAATAACGCAACGTGATTAGAATAGGCCCCCTGGAGATCTCGCATCGATTCGTGAACCGTCCTCGGGCATTAAAAAGTCGCAAAACCGTGCCTTGTGACGGCGGCGGGGCGCTGCAACGGTGCAGCGAAACTGCCACGTCACAATATATATCTACTATTTAATATTTATAATTAATAGAAAATTATAAACGATGCGTTATGTATGAGAAATTTGGCAGAATTGCTTTTATCAAATAGAATTAATTTGCGATTAGTTGAAGGAAATAAAAAATAAACAAATCAGGTAAGTTTCAGACACGTGTTACAGGTGTCCATCTGTAATTATCAAAAATATCGATACCTGTAGATATCGGTATATAAGATTAAGATGCGTAACACACTACAAAAAGGCGTGTTATCCGTACAAAATTACCTTTTTTAAAAAAAAAGATTTAAAAAGGCGCCAAGTACACGCATAGTAGTGTATATGTTGTTACCTCGAAAAGTGGAAAAGTGGTAGTATTATATCTCGAAAAAATATAAGTAACAAGTGGTAGACATAATTTTTATATCTCGAAAAATCTCGAAAAAATCTAAGCAGTAGTATCTTTATTTCCGAAAAATTATAACCCAAGTAATACACATCACAAAATTATGTTACCTTATCAAAAAGAAAAATCGCGCTTCAAGTGATCTATTACAATTACAAAAAAGAAATGATATCTCTTTAAATTACAGCGCCAATTACAGAGAGAACATATATACTGCCTCAAAAAATAATTGTTGCACTGCTTTGTAAAATCTTTACATTGTGTCAATTAGAAAAGAATGTATGATAACAATTTTATAAGATTAAAAAATTTTATTTAAATTTCACAAGGGAATACAAGATATTTAAATACAAAGTTTACATGTGTATTTTTTAGTGGTCACAAAGAATTACAGAGGTAACAGTACAAAATAAAAATCATTTATTAAAATATTTAATCCAACGAGGAAATACAATTTATATTTAAATACAAAGTTTATATATGTATTTTTCAATAGAATAAATGAATTACAGAGGTAACAGTACAAAATAAAAATATTTTATTAAAATACGTAAATTTTTCTTGTAAAAATACTTGGCGCTGCTAGACCTCGATTATAACATTATTGCATTTGTAAGGTACTTTATGTAATGTGTATGTAAGTAAAATATAAAAAGCATTTACTTTTATATTTTGTCCTTGTTCATCCAATATGACTTAAATATGAGGAACCTTGGTATATCTTGCAGCCTGAGCCTGTATTAATATTAAAGATTCGCAGTTTTTGTGATTATCACAATGTCTTTGATGATCCATATCACTTCAATTTCGTAGGAATTGGAGTATCACTGTAATTGAGAAAAAAAATTACCAAAAGAGTGAAAAAAAATACAATTGTCAATATATATAAAAAAAGAGGTAAATTAATCACAACTGTAAAAAATTAACATTATTGTGCACATGCTGCACTAACATATGATAAATAAGAAAAAGAGAATTCTTGGTTCTAATCTTTTAAAAATCAATACTATTACACACAATTGAAGTTAAAAAAAATATAACATTCGAATTTATAAACTTACTAATTGTAACACATATGTATAAAATAAGACACAGTTTTGAAAAATGTTATGTTTGATAATTAGCAAATAACATGTGTTTTAAAACTGATAAAAAGATCCGCGCAGTTTACTAAGTATAGAAAAAATATAAGTTATATAATATTATAATTAAACTATCAAGATCCAACCTTGACCTTTTTGTTTAATTGATTGTAATATTGATTAGACACAAAAGTTGATATAAGTGTAAAAGATTAGAACTTATCTATATTTAAAATTATATGACATTATATATAGTATCAGCTTCATGTAATATACAATGTATTAATCAAATAATATTCATAATAATAATACTAGTAGTATGGCATGAGAAATATATATACACGTATACTCTGTCCAACGAGACACTTCTGTTAGGTCGAACGAAAACTCGTCCGTCTCGCGCAGGTCTCCCCCCACGGAACGTCGTTTACGTATACGATACGCCACGCTCTGGGAACTTTACCCTTTGCTCGCCTATGCGCAGAACCAACGCAGTCTCTCGTTGGACAGAGTACAGAAACGATTATATAGAATCATTATAAAATCTGTTATTATTTACCTTGAGTTGCATATACTTCCTGCATATACGAAGAAGCCTGATCTCTTCTATAATTTTGAATTTTTTTCATAATTTCAATTAACTTTCGCTTATGTCGTTTATATGTAAGCACGGTTAATATCTTTTCGCACGTGGGTGCCGTACGCTCGAGCTTACGTTGAAGCCGGTGGTTGGAAGCACCGTTTCATCGGCGAACCCGGTTAGCAGCGACGGAGTCTACCAGCCAATAGGAGGGTCAATAACGAAGGAGCAGATCCAGGTGATGGCGGAGCCGTCAACGAAGCCAGACTAGGAGACGACGATCAGAAATCAGAGCCTGGACGAATGCAGCTATGAGAGCGTCAGCAGCGATCAGGTGTTGCAGTTCATTCCAGAGGCAGTAACGGAAGCCATCCTGACATCGGAGGGGATACAGCTAGCTGGCCACGGCGAGGCTGCCTGTTTGAAAATACAGCCCGCTGGACCAGGTTCAATGATACAACTCGAGACCGACCAATCGCACGAGAGAGCCGAGGGAGTTGTCATCGAGGAAGCAACGGCCCAGAGCGAGGACCAATCGCGAGCGACGAACCATTAGTTCGAGTACGCTGCGCGTATACGTATAGCTTTTATTATTTTCGAGATTTTATTACGTTTTACGTGTTATTTCATTTAATTTTGCATGTGCAATTGTGAACCGAGAGATTCGGATAAACATACAACGAAGGTTGTTATATATTTTCTTTTATACATAATATTTATTTAATTCAAAGCGAGAAACGCACGTATTAGTGATTAAGGAAAGTTTCTACCTTGTTGAGTCAAAAAATGCATTTTTATTTTTTTGCATTATCGGACAGATCCATCCTTTAAGAATACGCTCACAAAATTTCAAGTCGATATCTGTAAAATTGGAAAAGATATCGGCCGTCGAAGAGAGCGGTCCGAAATTCCGAGCGACAATTAGATAAGAAATTCGAAGCGCTTGGCCCAACGGGAAGCCGAGCGGCAAAGGTCGTGTTCTTTGTTGTTATAACAATCAAATTGCCTGTGTTCCTCGGAAATACATAAGCTGCTCGCGTGCGTCGTTTCGTCCTTGTTTGACAACAACAAGAATTTGACAAACAACAAGAATGAAATTATTCCACGTATTTAAAATGTATTATTTAAAACTATAAAATGTATAAAACTAAAAAATTTGGCCGCGTGAAAAATGCGCGCCCTGGTCATAAAGCCAAAAAACATCGTTTCTCGGGTAATCAGTTTACCAGTGAAAATGAAGTGTCACACGCGAGTTCGTCAGGACAAAAACTCCTAAGTTCCGGCGATGACGAAATTACCGTTGATCCAAAGCACAGGTACCGAATAATTAATTTTATTCATGTATTCTCAGCGCTCAGTGCCATACTAAAGTGTAAAAACTGTGAAAAGGACGTGAAGTTCAATGTGAAAGGCGAGCAAAGTTTAGGATTCAAGCTCTGTGTCGTGTATGATTGTAAAACGACTGAAATCGACTCTTGCCCGAAAATAGCACACAAATCTTTTGAAATCAATCGACGACTCGTCTTTGTAATGCGTCTTCTAAGAGTTGGTTTGCACGGAATAAACCTTTTCTGCGGCATGATGGATTTGGGTCAAGGATTAGCAATAAAGACTTATTATGCCTGTCTGGAAAATGCGTGGACTGCTGCAAAAGCCACGTCCGAATTACTCTTCAGAAAGGCTGCGGAGGAAGAAAGGACTAAAAATGCTGCAGCGGGAAATGAGCCATCTCATTTGACCGCCTCAGGAGACGGAACTTGGAGCAGGAAAGGATTTTTATCGTTATTTGGCGTAGCCAATTTGATTGGTAAATATTCCAATAAGGTTTTGGACATGGTGGTAAAATCCAAATTTTGTCAAGCTTGTAATCATTGGAGGAACAAAGAGGGCATTGATGAGTTCAATGATTGGTACGCAGAACACGAAGAAAATTGTGCATGCAATCATACAGGAATCGCTGGTAAAATGGAAGTTGATAGTATTATTGAAATGTTTACACGATCCGAGAAACTTTACAACGTAAAATATGCTACATACATCGGTGACGGCGATACAAAAACTTTCAAACCACTTCTGGAAATACAGCCTTATGGTAATGAATTTATAGTGACGAAATCGGAGTGCGTTGGACACGTGAAAAAGCGAATGGGGTCGAGACTGAGATCGGGAAAGAAGAACACTAAAGGAGTTAAGGGTGCTGGCAAATTGACAGACAAATTGATACGCGACTTGACTAATTATTATGGTTTGGCTATTTTTTGCTCGGCAAAAACAATTGAATTAGCGGGATTTTTAAGTGCGTGTATCTTCAACAAAGGGGTCTCACTTCTGTTAAACATTATGGAAGTGATGGGCATCACAATTGGACCGTACGCTAAAGCAGCTGCCGATGCGAGGGATAACGAGCACGTGCGGAAAGCGGAAGCTACACATTCTGCGGCATCAAAAGAACACAGATTGGCTCGAAGACAAGAACGAACGGCTCAAAACGAGTTCTACGAACAAGAGGAAGGTGTACTATACGGCCCTGGAATAGCAGATTAGATGTAAGTATGAAAATTTTCATTTTATACCCAAAATAAACTATGGTAAAACTTTAAACGCGTTTTTCTCGAAACTACATTTTTCAAATTTGCGAAAGTCCTCCAGGACGCTCTAATTAACCAATTGACTTGAAATTTGCAGACACGTTTACAACACGTGTGTCTATAGCATGAACCACGATTATTAAAAAATATTCAAAAGTTTTTTTTATAACCAATTATTTGCAAAAAAATTGAAAAAATCGACACCTAAATTTTAATGTCTCGCCATTTTGTCATTTTTTGTTTTATCTTCTTGATTCTGGTTCATGCCATGCCCAGTGTTATATAAAGTAAGAATATGTTTCATTTTTTGTTTCATGTCACTTGTTTCGGCAACAGTACTTCCGCAAGCCGGACGCAGCGTGCCGCCGTCATCGTGTCCCTCCTCCCCTCTTTCGCATGTGGCTCATTGAAAAAATTTGTACTTATTTAATAAAAGCTACTTAAGCAGCACACATAATTTCAACTTGCTATATTCAATAGTTTTCTAAAAAGAAATTCGTAAAAAAATGCATTTTTTGACGCAACAAGGTAGAAACCTCCCTTAAGACACAACTTGACAAATTAAAAACACAAATCACACCGAATACACGAAACACTTACCTTATTCACAAATCTTAAAGATCCCAGAGATCCTATTTGCTAAAAGCACATTTAAAGTCAGAAAGATAGTAAAAGTCGAGTCATTTAATAACGAGCCAATCATAGCCCTAACAGCACGATATATTGCAGCAATCTTGCAGCAATATTGCCACATTGCACTTGCAACGTAAAATTGCAGCAATCTTGCAGCAATCTTGCCACATTGCACTTGCAACGTAAAATTGCAGCAATATTGCCACATTGCACTTGCAGCGTAAAATTGCAGCAACATTGCTGCAAGGTGGCACTGCAACATATTAAAAGACATATATATATATATATATATATATATATATATATATATACATATACGTACGTGTATTATATATTATATGTACCAATTTAGTAGAATGCATTTACGTACTGTGCTTCTATGTACATATAATAGATATACATATAATAGATATAATGTCAATATTAAAAATTTGTGCAGCTGTATACTCTTTCTAAACTGAATTTGTTTCTTAAGATAATTTTTGAAAAATTATATATTTGCGCTGGTGTGACATATGTAGACTTTATATAACACTTACATCAAATTAAGAAGTAGTCTACCACGTAAGGCAGTTGGCTCACGATCCAGAAGTTCCGAGTTCGATCCCACCAAGGTAAGTGTTTTTTTCAAATACGAGAGAAAATATTTATAATCATAGACTGCATCTTAAGAAACAAATTTAGTTATAAAATAGTAATTAATTTCAAAAAAAAATTTTTTTATCCCGGTAAATATTGGAAATGTGTCACAACATTGCTGCACATTGCAGCAAAATTGCGCTACAATATTGCCACAACATTGCTGCACATTGCAGCAATATTGCCCAGGGTAGGACATAGATAGATTGCTGCAGCATTGCAGCAATATTGCATGCAAAATTGCAAGCTTGCCGTGCAAGATTGCTGCAATATATCGTGCTGTTAGGGAGGTCACACAGCGAGCTATGGATTCGGATAAGTTCAGAATCATAGTTATCGCATTTATATTCATTCTATTTGCAATCAGCATAGTTTGTATTTTACTTTTAGCCTATTCGAACGTATCAAAGGCACAACCCAATTACATTTCTTAAAAGATAGAGTCAATCTAGTTTTAAAATAATGCAGCTTAAAGAATACATAGTTGTAACCTTGATAATATTCCCGATAATCATGTCATTCCCAGACATACAAACAGTCACAATGATATTCACACTTTACACACTTTACATTTTATTGTTAAGAAGCGAAATAGATCCGCGAATCATACGCGAGTAACGACGAAACGCCGAAATAAGCATGTTATGCATGAAAAGTGCCTGAGCACACAGCAAGGACCAATTATGTCCGTTTATACGATTTTTATGTTAATTTATCCGTTTGTAAAAGTTTTGACAGTTTTGGACGATTCAGACGCAACCTCGAGTCACACCGACCAATGGAAAGCGACCCTGGTCATTTTAAGCAGACACATGTTATTTTTAATTAATTCGAGCGTTTTAGATGTCATTCGCGATACGCGAGCCAATAGGATGTATTCCTGGCAATTTTACCTTATTTTGAACATTTTCAGATTTATTCTTGATTTTTAAAGGCCTTCAGCCAACCAGAGCGCGAGAAGCGACTCATTCGAGTAGACGCGACATTTCGACCAATAGGAAGCGAGAACGACTTCGATAAGCAAGATCAACGATGTAACGCGTTATTCGCGGTTTATTATCAATTTTATGTTTTTCCCTGTCGAAATAACTTATATTATTCATATTTCATGTATGCGATAATTATTTTATAGTTTTATATACTTACCGTTCGGAAATTAGCCGACGATACTTACCAGTCCATTGATTGGGCGAGACGATCCTGGAGTAACCCGGTACCTGAAAGAAAAGAAGAATTAATAATAATAATTTTGATTCTAGTAATTGTACTTATCTGGTTCGACCAATGGGAACGTCACACAGACCATTCACGGTCACTCGTAATCGTACGAGTGACTTGCCGCGAATTTGCACCAAGTGCATATTGCGACGGCTGGCATTGGTTGCCGCACGCGAGCGAGAGCCCATGTCCGCCGTCCAATCACCGTTCGGTATTCTCAATCCTACGAGAGCTGAGCCAATGACAACGGCTCAGTGCGAGGGAAAGCAGCGAGTCGATCATAACAGGATCGTGTCGTTCGTCAGCGAGCGATACGATTGGCCGACGCCGGCAAGACACCGTTCGCGCCCGAATCCGGCGAAATACGCCTGCGCGAGCATCAAAGTGGGGGAGTACGACCATCTCACCTGGAGACAGTTACGCGAGAACTTCCGAAGCGTTAACATCACGCTGAGAGTTACGCAATAAAGAATCGTGGAGACTCGCAGTTCCCGTTCGCCGTATACGAAATTACGCGCCTAACAATCACACGGAAAAGGCTTAAAGCCTGCGGAAAGCTCTTATCGTAGATACGCAGAGTTCGAAACATCTCGTAGCTATTAAGTGCGCGAGTGTACAAGTCCGAACGTGTTCGCGATACTTGAGATACTGTAACTTTTAATATTATTAAATTGTTATTTGTTTATAATAAGCAAAGACTCATTACGCGACCCGAGTGAGTGTCCTATCCGATATCCCGTACGATCACGCAACGCATAACAAGGGCGAGGCCGACAGGTCAGAACACGTCCGCGGCGTAGAAGACGGCGGCCATTGATGAAAGGAAGGACGGGCAACGCAGATACAACAGGGTTTCTGTATTCCAACGGAAAAATACAGTGGCGACCGTTAATTACAGTCCAAGTAGTAAGTGGCTAGAATTAATATTTCATTATTCGAGTCGTTGATCCGGTCACAACGTCGCTCCTTCTTACTGTGCTTCTTCATAGCTAGCATGTATTCCGGTACGTCGCATCCGGTACAACCTGTTTTGGAAAATGTTCAAGTAAAAAAACTGACAGTTTCACAGAATCAGCGCCGTCCTGAATATACTCTTGGTATGATCCAGTAACGTAAAATTATTAATATTAATGTGTATGTAAGTAAAATATAAAAAGCATTTACTTTTATATTTTGTTCTTGTTTTGTTAATGCTGTTTGGACCCGGGATTGCTTGTGGTCGCGGGTAGGCTCTTGTGGCACGCGCGAGGATGGTGTGATAATTATACACGGAGGGTATTTATACAACTCCACTTATACAACTTTATTGTTAGCGGTGACAGATAACGGTGACAGTGTAGCCTCTTAATGAGAGGTCGCGAGTCGCTTAATTAGCCGAGGCTACCGTAAAGTAAATGAGCCATCGAAATCTCAATATGCTTCGTGACGAACCCCTGGCTTACGACTGACTCCGACACGTCACATACCTTTGCTTCAAACTACACGGCGAGTGGGCAGTAGCCGACACACACACATTCCACAATCGCTCAGCATACTCTGCTCGCGATCGCGCAATACGAAACAGTCCTTCATCCAATATGACTTGAATATGGAGAGCTTGGCATGTCTTGCAGCCTAAGCCTGTATTAATATTAAAGATAAAACAACCTGGCTCCGAAGCGCGGATCTAGCTCGCGGCTGGTCTGGGTTCGAAGGAGGCGCGGAGAAGCAGACGGGTGGCGAGGTTAGCAGAATAAAGGAGTGTCTCGGTTAACAGAAAATAGCAAAGTTTATTCTCTAACAATACATTCGCGATATTTACAACGGGCTAACATTAACAAAACATAACAACGTTTATTCTTTAATAACACATTCGCGACATTTACAACGGGCCAATATATATATATATATTTACTGGCTTAGCTGGATTTGCTAGCAAGTGTTCGCGCGTTTACGACGGTTGGGCGTGCGTATGAGACAATGCTGGTTTGGTTGCGGGCGGCGCGAGGTAACACGCGGTATGTGCGGGGCGGAGCCGGTACTTTCGGTGGTCTTGCGGACCAAATCGCGTGACAATAGGTATCGGTACGGGCAGAGCCGGTTTCCCGGGCGGCGCGGCTCGGAGCGCGGAAAAATAGCGCGAAGCGCGGATGCGATGTGGATCGCAAAGCGTGGATGAGATCGCTGTGATTCGGCGCGGTGGGTGGCGTGGTCAAGGAACTTGCGGTGGAGGTAGAGAAACGCTCTACCCCTGTTCGAATATCGTGGATGGAGTGGCCGAAGCGGGTCGTCGGCCGAGACACACTCGATGAAGACAGAGAATGCCGGAGGCGCTCTACTTTCTTGTCCGGACAGGCTTCGGATGATTTGGATAACTGAGAAAAGCTAGTCGTCGGCCGAGACACACTCGACGAAGACAGAGAATGCCGGAGGCGCTCTACCTTCTTGTCCGGACAGGCTTCGGATGATTTGGATAACTGAAAAAAGCTGGTCGTTAGCCGAGACACACTCGGCGAAGACAGAGAATGCCGGAGGCGCTCTACCTTACGTTCGGACTGGCTTAGTGTAGGAATTCGGGATCGGTGCAGTCGGTAAGACGTGTGATCGGGAATCGCGCCTTGTGCCAGCGACGCCGGGCTTATATACGCGTCGCGGCGGCGTCGCGGCGTGGTGGGGGTAGCGACGGCAATCGTGTGCGCCGGGGCGGTGCGACGCAGGGCCTACAAACTCCCATATAAATTTGCATGACCAGCATTTGTGGTGCCCTCTGAGATATGTTCCCCCGTAAAATAGAACTAAATATCAATATGGCGTCCAATTAAATGATACGACTGGATACGACAAATACCGACGTCCATGTTATATATATATTTTACACTTAAAAACGCTTTTAAAGACTGAGAAATTGTTTATTACAATGCTTTATTAAAAATGTAATTATAAAATTTACAAAAGGAGAGTATTTATTATATAATTATTTAAATAAGTTGAATGTATATAACTCCTGTACCTTCCGTTAAGTCCAAAGTCCTCTCACTTCAATAAGCGTTACTTTTTAAATAATGTATATTTCGCTTTTCTTAGAAATGATCCGACTCGGTTTCTCGATAACGCTTGACCTGGCTTGACCGTTATAACTGTATCATCGGTTTTCCTTAAAATATTGACAGCATCGTCATCGTTGCACGCTGTGATATACTCGCCGTTCATTACAGAATCCTAGAATATAAATTTAATTATATAATAATTAAAGAAATGTAATAATATATAATTATAATGTTATTATTATATAATTTCATTACCTAATTGAAATGAGCTAGACTTATTTCTTTTTCCTATATTTCGAATGCATCTTTCTAGCTTGATTATAAATAAAATTCGTATTGCATCCTTCTTCTATTTTTCCCGTTAATATGTTGTTGATAAACTTACACCATTGTAAAATAAATTGTCTTGCAGTTACTTCAATGATAATACTTTGTACAATGGGACAATGCATCATGGGCGTCGAAAATGCTTTAGTACTTAGTATATGTTTCAATTTTTCCATTACTTGTACCTCGTGACAAAACTGAGAAAACTGTAATTCTGCAAGCTCTAACGCATGTTGAACACTTTCCAAGATATAGTTATGTTTTATGATCTTAAAGCATTCTTCACATTCCATTACAGGTTTCTCTTTCTCCATGATTAATATTATCTTTTGTGCATCCACAAACATATTGTTATTCATGACATCTGGTATAGCTGCTTCAGCGCATTCAATATCATTATCATTTTGCTCTGTGTTTGATTGCATCGCAATTTCGTTCGCATGACACAGTTTTAACAGTGCTAACGATGTGCCTTCGTTACTTTCTTCACAATTTGACGATATACAATGATTAGATGTCAAATTTGTGCTAACAAGTGTTTTAAACGCGGCAGAAAATTGGAAGGGTGTCGGATTAACATTTCTATGCCCGTTATCTCTAATTTGGCTGAAACAATTTTCTACCACATCTTGATTAATATGCTTTAAATTAAATGAGGAAAATCCAGATGTTTGGAGCACATCCCATAAATATTTTGCGCTTTGGATAGTCCACATCCAATTTACTATACATTTTGGTGGATTTCTTCGGATAACTTGATGAGTCTTCTTTTCGACAAATTCCATTTGGCGAAGTTTATTACATACTTCTTTCCAATAATTTATATGATCACTCGTATTACTTATAATACTAGTAAGTCCTTGTCCTCGTTTCCCATTAAACGAATCAAAGAGCTCATCAAAAAATAATATCGTTTCGGATGTAGTGGCAGCATTTTCTGATAAATGCATTTCACCCTTTTTTGTATCCATAATACCTGTAATAAAATCCGATATTTGAGTATTATATATCCAACGTGTAATATTTACTTTCAATATTTAAGTATTATATCATTATCAATAAGTAATATATTTTACCTTGACTAAAAGTCAATACTACATGGATAAAATTTGCTACTGTGTGACTAAACACTTGTGTAGCATATTTAACTTTCATTTTCGGTACCATGTGCAAAAAAATATGTTTATCACAAAGTTTTGGCATCTGTCGCTGCCTCAAAAATGAATATTTGTCCATTTCATATATAGTAACAATATCGTCCCACGATGCAAATTTCTCATTCCCCTTTGTTACATTTTTATTAATAATTAAATCCTTTGTTAATAAATTATTACGTACCCCTTTTTGCAAGTGTACGTAATCATAAAACGGGATAACTTCTTGTGTTTCAACAAAAAATGTATTTTCTACAAAAATATCAAGAACACTTTAAATATAAAATGGAAAAACAATAATTATAAAAAGAATCCATAATTAATAAGATTTAATAGATATATATTTATAGATATATATGATCTACTTACTGGGATTCTTATGTGTTGTGCGTCGTAAATGGTTGGCTTCTTGAATTAGTACATTGATAGCTGCCGCATTCGTGGCTCCTTGGTCGCATACGGTTGCCACTGGTTTAAATCCACAATTTATGAGTATTGTCAACCACTTTTTGATGCACGTTACAAGCTGCATTGTATTTGTTGTGCTTTGACAAAATCCATATCCAATAGGCATGTGATTACCCGATGCAAGACATCTTACGTAAAACATTATTGCGTGATCTGCAAATTTTCTTGTCCGCTTCATGCCCCAATCTTCGAAGCCAATAATTTTGTCTTTTTTCGTATCATAATAAACGGCAGGTTGTATGGACATTTCATCCCAAATTAACACAGAGTATAATTCTTCGTCTGGGACTTCTTTTGCAACTAACTGGAGATATTTAACAATGATAGAGTTGCATCCGGTATTTAAAGGAATATGTCTAAGTTGAGCGTCTAAAGTAGTTGCAGAAGGACATAGTAGGTACTTAGAGAGAAAGTTATATGAAGAGCGAGATCTACGATAAATTCCAATACAGAACATTTTTTCCTCCAATGTATAACGTCTTCCCTATTATTAAAGAAAAATAAGAAAAAGAATATTTACAAATAATTTTTATAATAATTTGTACAAATAATATTGATAGATTTTATTAATATAAATTTAATGATAATAATTAATAATAGTAATCATATATAAGAATAATAGTAATATATTAATAATAATCATATATATTAGCAAAAAAATAGCAAATAAGCATAGCAAAAGCATAGCAAAAAGATGAAGGAAATGGATATATAATAAGAGGATTGGATCATTAATGGAATTCTTATTAGACTTTAAAATTATACCTGTGGTGCTACATTGCTGTTTCTTAAGATCATGTTTACAAATTGCTGTCGTACACTTGCAGTTTTATCAACCCTGCCTTTTTTTATTTTACGTTGCTGTATTGATTTTGATGAAAGTTGTTTAATACGTCTCTTTAGACGTCTTCTCTCTTTTTTCAGTTGGACATTTCTTTCATATAATTTCTTGGCTCTTGGGGTCAATAAATTTTGTCTGCTGATTTCTTCAAGATCAGGTCTTGCACAAGATTTTGGGCTTTGTTGAAGGTGCGTAGTAATTGTATCCTTTAACTGTTCAATTTCTTGTTCTTGCTGCTTTAATAACTGTTCTTGTTGTTGCATCTGTTCTTCATGCTGCTGCAAAATTAAGTCTTGCTGCTGGTTTTTCAGTTGTTGTTGTTCAACAAATGCATTATGATCTTCCTGACCTTGCAGAACAAGCTGTCTTTGTTCTTGTAATTGAGATTCCAGTTGTTTGTATTGTTCATTGCAAATGTCTTCTATTCCTTCGTTATTCTGAGATGTATACTGCGACGAAATCATTGTACTAGTATTTGCTGTACTTGTATTTGCTATACTTGTATTTTCTGTATGTGTATTTTCTGTACTTGTATGTGCTGTACTTGTAACGTTTTCATCTACTGATGGCATAACTATTGATGGAATCGCAGTACTTTTTAAAACTCGTCTAGTTGGAGAACAACTGTAATTATTATCGTGAAAATGCTTGTAGCACACTCGTAGTTTTTTCATTTCAGGTTCTTCTAATGGCTCTATACGTAAACTTTCTAGCCATAATCTGCGACGTTTAAGATTTTTGGGAAATAAATGAGATGGTACATTCTTCCCAGAATGGCAAGTAGAGACACAGCACGCTCTCACCATTTTTGCAATATGTGCTGTCACACAAATATACGTATATTTGATCAGTCAGAAGGCTAAAGACTTGTCCCTTCAGGAGCGATGTATAACGGTAATTGGTGAGAAAGAAAATAATCATAGGGCGTTACACATGATCTTAGCGAAAGTGGCGGATGATCCGCAAAGCAGAACCTGTCTTAATGTCAGTTACGCGGATGTAAGTGGTCTCGTTGCCAACTACAATCCTACAGGCAGCCCGTACGCTCAAGCTCCCACAAGCACTCCCACGTATACATCCACAGCTGGTCTAAATACAGTGAGTCTCTTGAACGGTGTTGGTTTGAGTCTTAATCTGAATCTGGGCGCAGCTATCACCACCGGCACCGGTAACGACGCAGCTGCTGGAACACATAAAACTGAATCTAAGTATGACAGGTTTCTCTGTGCCCGTCGCCACGGATATTCGCCGTGATCGCGACCCTCACCAAATACAATATCCTCGAAATGGGGATCGAGATGCCGTCGAGTATGAGCTACTTGAGCAATCCGATGGACAGTACGACAACCGTCACACACACACACCGTGTTTCCAATTACGTAACCTTCTTCTTTTTCTTTTTTTTTATTATCCTGCCGCTTTTCAGCGGTCAATGTGACTATGACTGTTTTATAACCTTTATAATATATCCACGCACCATGACATATCCACTGATCTGTTTTATCTACTGAACGCACTATTTAGTTCATACGTTGGGGATTATATAATAGAGGCGCCACTAACGCTGGTACAAGGAGTTTAGTGGCCCTGGTGCGACGGAGCGATCGGGGATTACGGCGCCCCGACGCCGCGATCGCGCTCGGCGGTCTTCGGCCGCCTTCGGCACCGCTCGACGCGTCGAGGCGGTAAGTCTGTTCGCGGACTTCTTAACGCTATTACGATTTAAAAAATGGGCACACCGTGCCCGGTCTTCACCCCGCGGGTGGTCGGCTGGGTAGCTTCGGTGGGATGTTGTGCCGGAACGATGCATATTTGGGGGTGCATCGTTACAAAGATTCGCAGTTTTTGTGATTATCACAATGTCTTTGATGATCCACTATCACTGTTAGGTCGAACGAAAAGTCGTGCGTCTCGCGCAGGTCTCCTTCCACGGAACGTCTGTTTACGTATACGATACGCCACGCTCTGAAAAAATTTACCCCCACTTTGCTCGCCTATGCGCAGAACCAACGTAGTCTCTCGTTGGACAGAGTACAGAAACGATTATATAGAATCATTATAAAATCTATTATTATTTACCTGGAGTTGCATATACTTCCTGCATATACGAAGAAGCCTGATATCTCTTCCATAATTTTGAATTTTTCTCATAATTTCAATTAACTTTCGCTAATGTCGTACATCCGGGATTACAAGAATATTCCTATTAATCAAAATCTTATTTGCGGCAGAGATAGTCGGTTCATTAGCAGCTTCTGCGATAATCTTTGCCTTCAAAAATATGATTTGGATTATTATTTTTTAATTACCGTTTGAGATTTCTTAAGATTTCATTATTATGCAAATGGTACATCAAAGCAGTTATTTTTCAATCATTTTTTAAAAATAATACATAAAATATATGAAAAATAAAAATACATCTTCAAGAAATTGGTTAAAGATCTGATAATGTTTTGTCGATTCAAAGTGAAGTTTCATTCAATATCAATATAAATGTTATTGAATATAACTTTTTTCCATATACCTTGTGACGTGGCAGTTTCGCTGCACCATTGCAGCGCCCCGCCGCCGTCACAAGACACCGTTTTGCGATCTTTTAATGCCCGAGGACGGTCCAACGAATCGATGCGAGATCTCCAGGGGGCCTATCCTAATCGCGTTGCGCTATTATTAATTCCTATTTTATTTTGTATTATTTACGCGGCGCCTCACCGAGCCGAAAAAAGGAGTTCCTGAGGCCGGATTAAGGAAAAGCGGAGTAACCGACAAGGACGGAAGCAAGAAATAGACGACGGCAAGCGAATTTCGAGGGCCGCCGAGCACAGGGGAGCGCGAGAGGACACGCGCGCGGCGCGTAACGCAGCGACGGGCGGATTCGTGAAGGCAGAGCCCCGGGACGCCGGGGCAAAATCAACTCACCTGCCCTCCTCGCACTAGGACTGGATTCCGGGACGATCGCCATTCCCGGACCGAAAAGGAGGAACACGGAGGCAATCACGTCCCGTCCGCTGCGCCGACAGGAAACCCGGAAAAATTGCCGCGCGAACGAAGGGCCGTTGAGCGCCCTGCAAAAAGCCTTGATTAACGGCACCGCGAGCCTGCGAGCTCATCCCCTATTGGTCCGCGCGATAGTTTCGCGGGGCCGCGTACGCCCGGGGTGAGGTACGCTATCGATTCCGCCATCAAGCAAAAATTTTGGGGGCATTCCTGGATCGTCCTCGATAACCGACACACGTTCCATTGAGTCGCGATTATTTTGTACTTCGCACTTTCGCTTTTGTACGAGGAGCTTGTCGACTCCGAGGTGCTACTTTCGACCCTTGAGACGACGGCGAGGATCCGCAGGAGAGACACGACTTACGGTGAGGTTGCCTCGCGTAACAAGTATCATGTAAAGCCACGACACCGCTCCCCGGGTCGCGCTCTCGCTCGGGAATATTCGCGATAATTAACGTATTCGCCGACAAGGCGTAATTGGCGATCGACAGCGAAAGCGAGGTGCACCGGAATGGTCTCGTGGCCGTGGAATCGCGACCGAGATATAGACTCCTGGAGATCGCGGTAGGCGCGCCGATGACGCCGTTCGGTATCGCGAGTGCGCCATTTCTCGCGTTCACGCCCGCGCGTCTCGTTGTGAAGTCGGAACGTCGATTCTACAAGCGATAATGTCTGCGTGAGAATATTCGGTGTCTCGATTTAATTGCGTTGGATGTTATTCGCGTTGCCGTTCGACTCGCGTTCGAGGATTACTCGCGCTCACTCATCTGTGTTAAACTAGCGTTCACGTTGTAATGTCGCTCACGTCGGCATCTTATTCGCGTTAGGATGTTGTCCGTGGCGATTGATATTTTGCTTTCGCGTTCGGCTGAGTATTCGCGTTCGAATAATTGCGTTCGGATTACTCGCGTCGAAATAATATTCATGTTCGGCTTTTTGCGTTAGAGTATTATTCGCGTGCGGCAGTTTCGTGCGTCGGAATGTTAATCGCGCTATTAATTACGGTAGGATAAGGTTCGCGTTGACGAATTAATTACGTTAGGCTATTACTTGCGGTTAGATCTCACTTGCGTGTTAATATTGCGTTTCGTTATTACTCGCGGTAATTCTGCATTTTTCCTCGCGTTCGTTCAGTATTTCGCGTTATGTCGAGCGTCTCGGCGCTTTATTCTTCGCATTAGGATATCTTTGGCGATATCACATGTGGCATTCGTTCCTTCTTGCGTTGGAGCGTTACTACGATTATTATTCTCGTTCGACTAGGATTATTACTTGCGTTAGATTAAGATTATTTGGCGATAGGCTCCCTGCACGGCCTGGGACCTTACGTTCACGCGCTCCAAGCGTGAGACGCTATCATTTCGCGGCATTTCACGATATTATTTCGCGTTTAGTCCGGTTATGTCGTATTCGGTCGTAATTTGCGCCGATATTCTACCTTATTCGTCAGTTTAATACTCTATTATTATTATCTGCGTGATTTCTATGATTTGTAAGAGTAGTTTCTCCTGATCTTATTTGCTTGATAATGACGCCTTCTGCGTCTCTACCAAGTTACGTAGCTTTCCTTGTTTTTCTGGCGTCCGCGTTACTCTCATTTTGTTTAGAAATTGACGCCCGCGTTCTTGAATTTTTGATCGGTCTGATGGACTAAAGCCAAATTATTCTTGCTTTGTTAATCGTTTGAGTTCGTGGTATTATTTTTTTTTGTGTTCTGTTCGTCACCCCGCCGAATACCGCGCTGCCCTTCATCACCCCGCCCGAGTATTAGGTCGAGCTAGCCGATTCCTCGCACATCTACACGTTTCGCTCGGGTTTTCTTTTGCGATTTCGCGGACGCGCATTTACGCGTCTGGCGCCCAACGGTAACTTCGTTTCGCGAAATGTCGGAGGTGCGACGGAATCGTCGGAGAGGCCTGCCATCCCGCTCTCCTCAATCCTTTTAATCCGGCACACGCCCCCGACCGCTCCGGGAATGAAAAAGTCGTGACAACTTGCAGTGATCAACAATTTTGATATAAGGGAGACCGGGGCTAAGCCGACACTATTTTTTCAAAGGCAATTTTTAATGTTTAATTATAATTTTTAGGCAAATTCAATGGTATATATTTAAAGAGTGTTTCTTCAGGTACAAAATTGATTCAGGAAGTTTTGCTGTACGTCGCTTTGTTTTGCCGCCAGGAAAGGAAAAGTAACGCGAAGACAAATTTTCGAATTGAAAAATGACGGGGCAAACTCGACACCCCGCCGGGGCAAACTCAACACTTTGTCTGATCGACACAATTTGATCTGGAACTTATTTTTTACTGTCTGAAAATGAAAATACATTGTTTATTGTGTATTTAAAAAGTACAAAAATTCGGAATAAAGTAGCTAGAACATCATTTGAAATAATGAGAACAAAAATTGTTGAACTTTCAATTATCTTCATCTAAACTCATGTCTGAAAAACAATTAATGCAGGTAAACTCGCGATCGGACGTGCGCATACATTTGTCATGAGCCATATACGGCTGCAAAGCATCGTTTGTTACTGGGAGCCGACGAAACGGCGTGGTGTTGACTTCGCCCCGAACGTCGTTTTTTACTTTTGTTACTCCAAAAATATATAAATTTTGAAAAAAATGGAAAAATTATTATTGGATTCGTATAAAGCATCGAATTTCCCATCAAAATCACTTATCGGTAGATTCGCAAGAGTAAAGCTCGATGAAAGAGTAGACATTTTCGAGAGATCAGAAAAATTACTTTTCACTATCAAAAACACTTATGTCGCGTTAAAAATTACACTATAACTCAGAATGTTACCAAATTCCTTTGATAATACTGGCACATAAAGACGCATTTACAGTAGCAAAGGCAAGTTTCTACGATAGATTTAAATTGGCAAAAAGCCTAGTGTCAAGTTCGCCCCGTTGTCGGCTTAGCCCCGGTCTCCCCTATCTATTAAAATAAGTTTTGCATGTGTGGTAAAATAATCATTACCTGAATACGTCCACCGTTCTCTTTGGTTATTACTTTCTCTGTGACCGCAGGTATAAATATATCACATAGTTCGTACATGAAATTTTCGCCTTCGTATAGCTTGGCCCCAGGAAAGCCAACTATAGTATCGTTTTCTATGCGGTACTCCTCCAATTCCTGAAAAACGCATAAAAATAACTGTGAGTAAATATCAATATGTAAAAGAAAAAAAGTTTTATCCTGTCGTTTAATTTGTAAGAAAAAATTAGAACAGTTTTACTGGAGACAACTGCCTACCTTTGGGTCGATACCCTCTGGATTACAAATGGCTCCATCGTGTTCAATCACACCTATGCATGCGGCACCCGCGCGGTGTAAATAACGCATAGAGTGCAAACCGACATTACCGAAACCTTGGAGAATAAATGTTTTGCCTCCCCAGCCGGGCGTAGTACCTACGAATAATTATACTTTTTATTTATTCAGCGTTAACGAGCCGTTCAAATCTTAAGATTCCACATAGCAAATAATATTGCAGAAATATTGCAGCAATATTATTTTTTCATTGCAATATTACAATGAAATATAGCAGAAATATTGCAGTAATATTACTGCAATATCTCAGTAATATTAAAATGTCCGCGCAAATGAATATTAGTAATATTACTGATATTCATTTCAGTAATATTACGTAATATTACTGCAATATATCAGTAATATTACTATAATATTTGCGTGATATTTGTATAATATTGCTAGAAATTAAACCATTTTAATAATTTTTATTAAATTTTATTAAATTTTATCAAATTGTTATTTTTAATAATAGTATTACATACAGTATTAAGAAAATAATATTAATATTATCTTTCTATCTCTTTCTTCTTCAAAACTGCTCCATGCTACTCTGCACTGTATGAATTTCCACTGATAAAGAGTGACGTAACACTATAACATAATATAAAAACTGTAATTATTATTTATACAAGGTGAGTTTTATTTTGTGTGCCAATTATCTTCGCTAATTATCTCAGAAAGTATTGGTTTATTGGAAAAATGTTTCAGATAAAAATTGGAGGATTCATAGAGGAATAATGGATGATCTTATTAGATTTTGAGTCTGGAACCCATGTTGAGCCCAGTAGGGTCTAAGTCAAATTTTTTAAATAAAAACTTCCATTTTTTATTACATTATCTTTTTCTACTAATTAATATAAACAACAATTGTCTGAAACATTTTTTATTTGCCTTATACTTTTTGAGATATTCAAGAAAAATTTGGTAATTTTTTAAATATTTAGCTTATGATATCTTGATAAATGCTAGTCGGAGGGAAAAATGATACAAGACTTTATGCTATTGCAATAATACCCCAATTTCTTTAAATATTTGTGTATAGATTTCCTTAAAGCTTTCATTTGTACACAATTATTTAAAGAAATTAGAATACTATTGCAACAGTATATTCTTGAAATAAAATTAAGTCAAAAAGTCCTGTACCACTTTTCACTCCAATGAACATTTACTGACAAACATCTATTGCAAGCTAAATATTGAAAAAAATACCAAGTTTTCCTTGAATATCTCAAAAAGTATAAGGCAAATAAAAAAATGTTTCAGACAAAAGTTGTTCATATTAATTAGTAGAAAAAGATGATACAATAAAAAAGGGGTTTCTATTTAAATAATTTTACTTAGATCCTATTAGGCTTAACACAGGTCCCGAACTCAAAATCTGATAAAATTGTCTATTGGTCCTCCTTGAACCCTCCAACTTTTACCTAAAACATTTTTCCAATAAATAAATACTTTCTGAGATAATTATAGCGGAGATGATTGGCACACGAAATAAATCACCTTGTTTATTTCATACATAATTACATATTCAAACATAAGAGTACGGGGTTAAGTATGACGTGTTCCGATATTCACTATCTATACTGAAAATCTGTGGTAAATGTTATACATACACTTTAGATTTTTAGTACTGGATATTAAAATATTGGAACGCAATTTATACCAAGTTTAAATTTTTCTTACTTATGTATCTAATAAATAAAGCTGTCGCTCAGAAGAGTTTGATAGGAATCAAACTGCTTGGTGCTGCTCTGCGTGAACTTCCACTGATGGAAAGCAACGTAACACTGCAACATAATGCAAAAACAGTAATGGTTTACATCAAATTTAACTTTTTTTTACTTACGTATCTAATAAATAAATCTTTTGCTCTTTTATTAAACTACTTGGTGCTGCTCTGGACTGCATAAACATCCACTGATGGAAAACAATACTGTAATTATATATAGCATAAGAACAATAATTATTATAAAATCACGTAAATGGTTAAATAATCATGGTTAAATCACTTAATTAATGATTAAACTGCTTTTTAGGAGATTTGGGATCGGCATATTTCTATCACGTATCTCCAACTGAGGGCTTCAGTTGGATTAAACTGTTAAAAATTTTGAGGTTAAGTTAGCATCAAGATTTAAGTATGAAGCCGTTAGTAAATAATTTCATTAGAGACTCGTTCAATAAGGTTACAAAGGCAAATATATGTATTTTAAGATGGTCATTGAAATGATTTTTATGATATTAACGTGGTTTTTGCAGACCATGCCACGTAATCTCTATTTTTGGATTTAACGACAAATCGCCAAATATATATGTACAATGTACATATTAGTAATAATTATACAAAAATACTCTTGAAAATACAATTTGTGTAAACAATATTTATTAAATAAAAAAAAATTACTTGAAATTAAAACGATTGTTTCTGTGCGGTGTCGTACTACGTGATTGCGTGGTCCCACGGAGCCATGCAAGAGACAGCGAGAGAAGACCGGGAATGGTGGGGGTCGGTGCTGCGACCAAGCGCATAGCCACACACACTAGCGTTCTTCCCTCCACTTACGCACACAGAAACGTTCTGTTTATCCGTGTGACAAACTCGTAATTTGAAAAGTTTAATATTGATTATATAAGAAATATAAATTTTAAATTTTATCCATTTATTTTATTATCAATTTACTTACTGGCTCTTAATTAAAAATTAATCGTATATATAATTACCTCTTATTATTACAAAACAAATAACAAGTTATAAAATTAAATACTGCTTATAAAATTTATCTTAATCACTTTTATTCCCCAAAAGTACAAGCAGTCTCTTTTGATTCCACCACATTTTTTTATTTAGATTCTTTTTCTTTCAGTTTAAAATTCTTTAACTGGTATATATTATCTGTGCAATACGTATGATTGTGTGATACTTTAATAACGTCTTAATAACGTCGATAAGATGTCATTAAAATGTCATTTGACATGATTTTGCTACTAAAGTATTATATTTCAACAATATATTGCAGCAATATTACTGTAATATTTCAATATTATTTAAAAACGTGTAATACATCAGTAATATTTCTAAAATATTTTATTGTAATACGTAATATTTCCACTATATTGCAATATTACTGCAATATTTCTGCAATATTATGTGCTATGTGGGATATTATAAGATGATACTAGATAGCAGGTACAAGCTTAAATTTTCATAATGTCAATATAAAATTTATTTTTATAATAATTTGCCTTTTTTTTGATAAAATGATATCTCTTTTAGTGCGACTAAAGAAGATTATAATTTATGTAATTCATACAATGTTATATTACTATGTTGTGTATTTATTTGCAATTTGTAAATAATTAATTTAATATCACACGATATATTGACAATTAAAATAATTAATCAATTTACAAATGTACCGATCATGCCCATGTAATTTGCTTGGTTAAGAAATTGTCTATTCCGTGAAACACTCCACGTCCTATCGCAGAAATGTGACCATAAATGCCGCCCTAATTGATGGATTTGCCAGTAACACAAGCGTGTGCGTTGATATCGAGATGGCCGATAGTTTTTGCGTAAGTATCGGCTATCTACGACATTTCCCGTTCGCCAGAGCCAATATCGGGGGCCGGAACATCAACTCCAGATCCTGGAAAGTACAAACAAATTCATTCTAAAAATGAACGCGTGGTCGCCACGCGCGTTAGAAGTGAAACTTCTGAAGGCAAGGGCTTTGCCATAACTTTTTGTGTCGCAAAATTCGTGTCGCAAAATTCATGTCGCAAAATTCGTAACGCTTTTTTGTGTCGCACAATCGAACTTACTACCGTACCAAAAGAAGTTTCATTTCGTACGCCTATTGGTCGAATTTTCGTTACACTTTCCGTGTCGCACAATCGAACTTACTACCCTACCAAAGAAGTTTAATTTCGTACGCCTATTGGTCGAATTTTTGTTACACTTTTCGTGTCGCATAATCGAACTTACTACCGTGCCAGAAGAAAAACCGTCTCGCCAACGCCGTACGCCTATTGGTCAAATTTTCGTTACACTTTTCGTGTCGCACAATCGAACTTACTTATATACCGTACCAAAGAAGTTTTACTTCCGTTACACTTTTTCGTGTCGCGAATCGAACTCACTACCGTGCCTAAAGAAGTTTCACTTTAATATAAGAAATATAAAGATGTAGAAATAGACAAGATTAATTTACAAAATCCCGATGTATTATTCTAATTCAATTCTGAAATATCTAATTCTAAAATTATCGCTTCAATCGTCACGCCTTTGTTCGCATCGTTTATGATGATGTTACAACAGAGATTGTCTTTATCGAAGCCTCGATCGAAGAAAAGAATTTTTCCCAAGGACAGAGCACATTCATAGCGCTAAGAGCGTGGTTTTCGAACGCAGTGTTGAATTATAAGATATAATTCATGTAGTACTTACCTCAAAAATTTTGCCGGCAATTTCTAGCAAACCGTCACGATACTCACTCCAATAAACTGTGTACGTGAGTGTGTGTAGAGTCACTGTGTGTGGGTGTTCGCAATATTGAATTTGGGTCCGTGGGTTTGTTAGGCCCAAAGGATTGTGTGAATCAATCCTCCCTGCGAGATTCGAAAAATCTAGGCGACCGGTCACTCGTCCGACACGTGCTGTTATACGTTATACGTGCTCTCACGCAACGCCGGAAATGAGACGCGATAGACACGCCACGTAGAACGCCGGGCACGCAGCTCCGTCGATAAAGGAAATGGAGGGGGCACTCACACAAAAGAGCAGCCACCCAGCGCGGCGCCGAACGCACATGAACGTCCGTTCCGTCTCAATCGTTTTAATGGTCGCGTCTCATTTTTAGTGAGACACTTAAGTCCGTATTCATAGTTTGAACTTATTTCATGATATCTTAAGATTGTACTTAAGACGGTCTTAAATATAAGATCCGACTATGAATACCGGCCTTAAAGTGCCACACGAGCCACCACATAAGTCATTAAGTCACCACACCAATTACCACACAATCTTTATTGAAGAACAATCTTCATCAAGCTTTTATAAAAGCTCAATTCGCGAATTTTTATAAAAACACAAAAAATGTTCAAATTCGAGATGACACAGCGTTTTTCTTTCTCCACTTATGCACTCAAAAAAGCGTGGGTTTATTCGTGTCGGCTTGTCAGCTGTCGTTACCCGAATAGGCGTTTTTCATTTGTTACATAGGTGGAAGAAGAAAAACGCCGTGACTCGCGTTTGGATGACATCTCTGCTCCAAAGGTTAAAGAGCCTTAAAATATCGAGAGACAAAATGTCAAGTAAGTATAGTCGCGGACAGAAAATTATGTGTTATAAAAATTATGTGTTATATACAATTTTAATGATTAAAGCGGATTTAATCCGATTTACATAGCTACTTTCCCCAATTTAAATGGATTAAGCGCAGATACGATTAAAACCGATTGAGTAGAATTCAGATGAATCCGGAAATATCGCATTAAATCCGATTCTGGTGTTGTATTAAAATTTCACGATTGATGCGGATTCAATACGATTCATGTGGTCATTTTATTTACCCGATTAAAATGGATTAGGATTAACACGATTGAAACCGATTCAGTCGGATTCAGAAGAATCCGGAAATATCGCATTAAATCCGATTTCGGTGTTGTATTAAAATTTTACAATTGATGCGGTTCAATACGATTCATGTAGTCACTTTATTCACCTGATTAAAATGAATTGGCATTAATACGATTGAAACCGATTCAGTCGGATTCAGAAGAATCCGGAATTATCGCATTAAATCCGATTTCGGTGTTGTATTAAAATTTTACGATTGATGCGGATTCAACACGATTCATGTGCTCACTTTATTCACCCAATTAAAATGGATGTGCATTAATACGATTGAAACTGCCCTAACAGCACGATATATTGCAGCAATCTTGCAGCAATTTTGCACGGCAAGCTCGCAATATTGCATGCAATATTGCATGCAATATTGCTGCCATGTGCAGCAATGTTGTGGCAATATTGTAGCGCAATTTTGCTGCAATGTGCAGCAATGTTGTGGCACATTTCCAATATTCACCGGGATAAAAAAAATTTTTTTTGAAATTTTATTACTATTTTATAACTAAATTTGTTTCTTAAGATGCAGTCTATGATTATAAATATTTTCTCGTATTTGAAAAAAACACTTACCTTGGTGGGATCGAACTCGGGATCGTGAGCCAACTGCCTTACGTGGTAGACTACTTCTTAATTTGATGTAAGTGTTATATAAAGTCTACATATGTCACACTAGCGCAAATATATAATACTTCAAAAATCATCTTAAGAAACAAATTCAGTTTAAAAAGAGTATACAACTGCACAAATTTTTAATATTGACATTATATTTATTATATGTATATCTATTATATGTAGATACATAGAAGCACAGTACGTAAATGTGTTACGTCCTGTCGACTCCACGATTTCTTTCTTTCGTGGAATCATTCATTTCATCACACGAAACATACGGAAACCATAAAATAGCGGTTATCAATTGACGAAGCGGATGCACTCCAACTGTCATCGCTCATTAAATAAGAAATGACGAAACCTTTCAGAAGACTCGAGCCTAATAAAATAGACAAATTATAGACTTGTTTGTCGCATTCCATCTAATTTCCACGAAATGAACCACGAAATTTCAATTATCTTGAAATTTCGGGGCATAGGGCGCAATAAATTAGTAACGCCATAAGGATCTGGGTGACCTCTCGGGTCACGGGAGGGCTGATTTCACGCTTTTCCGTGAAACGCAAATTTGACCTAAGACCCACGCCTCGCGGCGATTGATAAAATTAAGCCTCTGGAAAGGACTGTCAAAGGGCAAGATGATAACGTACTCGCCAATGAATAGCCGCTAATTAGAAATTGCTCATAGGCAATGACGATTTTTGGGGAAACTCGCCACGAGATAGGCGGAAAATTGAAACCTACGTCACGACCAGAAGAGAACTCCACCCAATCAAATCGGATCAAAACATAATCCCGCCTGCTTAATTTTGTATAAAAATCGCGACTTTGCGCACTTGGAGGCACTTCTGATCCAGTCCGAGACATTTTCAACTATATTTACTCGAACAGATTTTCTGTTGCTCCCGCGATTTCAATTAACAATCGCGAGTAAACTCTGTGTGCGTGTCCATCACCTCGCAGTACCAACTCAAACCAAGGGTCCAGAGTCAATCACTAATCAGCATCACTGCCCCAATTATACGTTTCACGTCCCGAGGACACCGCCAGCAATAGTAAGTCCGAGATACCCGCTCGGTTATCTATATACATTCTTACAGTATACATATATATATATGTGTGAATACTATACACGAGGACACGTATATATATGAATATATATATATATATATATAATTGTCTTTAAAACTCCCCCTTTTTTTCGAATTCAAAATCATAAAAAAAGAATGGGCACAGTAACAACTGTGCCGCAAGCAACACGTAGAACTACGTCAACTGTCACTATTTCATGTTAAAGTATTCGTGATCAAGGGAGGCCAAGGCCCACACAGGGCTGTAACGCCGAGTTCATCATCAGTGACAGTTGACGTAGTTCTACGTGTTGCTTGCGGCACAGTTGTTACTGTGCCCATTCTTTTATTATTTTTAAAAATTTTTTAAAAAAAATTAAGTTATACGTACTGTTCTATCGCAAAATTCAATGCAGCGTTTAATAACAGGAATTTAGCTAAACTTTCAAACTCTACTATATCGAAACGGTAACAAATAGAGAGTTCGGTCAAAATTTTTTATAAAAGGGACTCCTTAAGCTTTAAAATGAGATGTCATTTATTAGTCTACGATTAATAGTTTCGAAGATCTAAACGTTCAAAGTGAGACATGTTTTCGTTGAATCTACAAGAAATTTTGCGAAACTTTAAAACGCTACTATAACGAAACGGAAAGAAATAGAGAGTTCGGTCTGGATTTTTCATAAAGGGGACTTCTTAAGCTTTAAATTGAGATGTCAATGATTACTCTACGATTATTAGTTTCGAAGATAAAAACGTTCAAAATGTGACATGTTTTCGTTGCATCTACAAGAAATTTAGCTAAACTGTCTAACGCTACTATATCTAAACGGAAAGAAATAGAGAGTTTGGGCTGGATTTATCATAAATGGGACTTCTTAAGCTTTAAAATGAGATGTCAATGATTACTCTACGATTATTAGTTGCGAAGATCTAAACGTTCAAAGTGTGACATATTTTCGTTACATCGTTAAGAAATTTAGCTAAAATTTTAACGCTACTATATCTAAACGGAAAGGAATAGAAGGTTCGGGCTAGATTTATCATAAATGGGACTTCTTAAGCTTTAAAATGAGATGTCAATGATTACTCTACGATTATTAGTTGCGAAGATCTAAACGTTCAAAGTGTGACATATTTTCGTTACATCGTTAAGAAATTTAGCTAAACTTTCTAACGCTACTATATCTAAACGGAAAGGAATAGAGAGTTCGGGCTGGATTTATCATAAATGGGACTTCTTAAGCTTTAAAATGAGATGTCAATGATTACTCTACGATTATTAGTTGCGAAGATCTAAACGTTCAAAGTGTGACATATTTTCGTTACATCGTTACATCGTTACATCGTTACATCGTTACATCGTTACATCCGTGGATACCCCCCATACCGCGGAGAAAGACGTAGTTCTACGTCAAAATAATTTTAGTGAAGTCGAAAATTCACCACCGCAAGTCTTTGGGAATAACTATCCGCAATCGGCTAATTCGGAACAGGCGCGCCCGCATAGTGGAGCGACAGCTCCTAGCTTCATTTCTAAGACCCGAACGGTCTCCGCATATCGAACTCGCTATCCCCGATTCTCCCTCTTCCCGATCTCTCTCACCTGCCTGTTGTTCCCTTGCGTATCGGGTGTTCCCCGATACCCCAGAATCTTCCCCCCTTTTTGAACCTTCCTACTCTCCAGTTCCTTCCGAGGAACTTGCGGAGTCCCGGGAGGAATCACCCTGTAACTTCTCCCCTGTTCCTTTCGACGGAATTCTTTCTCCCTCTAGCTCCACCACCCTCCACCGTGAACGATCACCCTCTCCCTCCTTCTCCAACTCGAGTATCGAAGTACTCGAGGAATTCTCCCCCCGATCCCCATCCCCTACTATAGAAATAGTATATGAATGTATAAATTTATAAACTAATTTTAGTGCATATTGTAGCTTAACCATATTCTTACGAAACCGTCTGGATAGTTTACACTACTAATTATGTTACCAAATTAACGTTTATTATTTTATACAATCTTTTTCTATATCTCCACGCAACCCATACTCATTCTCCTCAATTTAATGTAAAATATTAATTCGCTTACCAGTGTATTCTGGGGAGCAGGATATCAATTTAATTTAGAAGCCTGCTCGATCTCCTCCGTACCATCGTAACACACACACTCCACACTCACACGCATTTATGTAATACCATGATCACTTCTTTGTTCTTTTGAATTGTAATAAATGTATAATAGTTTTTAAATGATATTGCCTTTTCGTTATTTAATTTAAGACCTCACCTCTCACTACCTCTCTAAATCGCACAAGGTCCGATCCCCGGCAATAGGGATTATATCCTTGACCGAAATAAGGACCGCGAGTGCACGAAACTTTCAGTAGGCGTAATAGCGTCCCTTCTGGACGTTGACCCACGACTCGTTTCCCTAAAATTGTGCATTTGACTCGAGCCACGCGTCCTTCTAGCGTGACTCCGAGATACCATAAGCTCACGTTACGTCTTCCCGTACCCCCTCCCTCGGATAGCCTTTCCTTCGCTATCCCTCGAACCAAATATACTTAAATTCCGGGGTCTTGACGTAACAAATGCATTCTACTAAATTGGTACATGTAATATATAATACACGTACGTATATGTATATAGATGTCTTTTAATATGTTGCAGTGCCACCTTGCAGCAATGTTGCTGCAATTTTACGCTGCAAGTGCAATGTGGCAATATTGCTGCAATGTTGCTGCAATTTTACGCTGCAAGTGCAATGTGGCAAGATTGCTGCAAGATTGCTGCAATTTTACGCTGCAAGTGCAATGTGGCAATATTGCTGCAAGATTGCTGCAATATATCGTGCTGTTAGGGTACTATACATTTTTTATCACTAACTCACTTACGATAATTCACTCATTTACGCGGAGTATATTATCGTAAGTGACTACGTAAGTAACGCTCGCGTAAACGTGTATAGTCCAGTCATTTTAGACGAAAATATGGCTTTTGTGCAAAAAAATTGGAAACTACTTTTTTTTAATTGCTTTATTTTGTTGTTTTAAATAACATATTAAAAATCGAGAACGATATCGGCAGGGCTAAAAAAGTTATTCAAGATCAAAGGTTACAAAAATCAGTTTTTTGCGAAAATCTCGTTTTGTATGGAGGTCAATTAAAGTGGTTACAAAAAAAAGATCATAAAATTCTCTACAAAAATAGTTTTATTCAATTTTCACGTACGATAAACCGTTTGCGAAATACAAAGTAACAAATGTGTACGTCGAGCGTTGTATCCATTTCCGCACCACCTTTGAGGTAAGATACAAGGCGCGTAAAACTATCTTTACACTTGTATTTCGCCAATATAAATTTAGTTTGACCGGGATCTAACGGAAAGAAACGCTATGTTCTATAAGAATGTATCAAGAAAATCAAAATAAAATATAAATCAATTAATTAAAGGCAAATCAATTATAAGAATATAACCTTGTGTGTCTAAGGAACATTACCACATTAAAATAATAATTATTTTATTAAAATAATAATTATTTTATTGACAATTTTCAAATATGATTGTTATAAACAATTAATTTATGCTATTAACAAACCTAAATAATATCACTATCGGAACTATTATTAAAGGTCCGATAACTTTTGTTAATAAATTATTTTTATATCTTTTAAAACAAACTAATTAACAATAAAAATCATTGTAAAATTATTATTAAAGATAATTAATAAAATCACTACAAACACTTAGCAGAACCTGTCAAGTAATCCTACAAAAACTCCTACCTAATATCTCTTTCCAATTTCAAGATATAATTAAAAATTACAGAAATCCATAAAACACAAAAACTTTAAACACCCTAAAATATAGTCCTTAATTATTTGAATACAACAAAAGAAACCCCATCTCTCTATTCCTTACCGTTTACGAGTTATGAATTATTTATGTCCGCCATTTTGAATTTCCTACCATTTAAACTTAGGAAGACCAAATTACTTTTACATTAATATTTTACCCTTTTAAACATTTTAAGACTAACAAATTTCATTTTTGAACGAAAATTTTGACACCTAATTATTATGATAAAAATAGAATCCGCCATGTTTCTAAACACTAATAGCATTAATCCTGATTTTCTAACTGTACTAATTAATTTAATAAACGAGATTGAAAATTAAATGTTTATTAGCGAATGACTTCTGAACGAGAGACAAGGATAGTTTAATACCAGCCTTATAGAGAGTAAGACGAGGATAGCCATATAGATTCCTAATAAAATTAAAATAAAATAGAAAACAAATAGTCGGTAATAAAAACAATGAAGACGCGTATAAAGAATAATCATTAGAATTATTTGATAGAAAAACATTTACTATATAATCATTTACTTTTGCAACTTACTTTTATAAACAATTATAAATAAATTATTAATCATGTCAATAAATATTTTTAACCTATACTCCAGGTGGAGCATGACAACTTTTGTGTAAACTAAAACATTGTCACTCCATTAATAAAGGCTACACAAAATTTCAAAGAGAAAACCACCCGGTATAAGGGAAATGTCCCCTAATAATGCGGTTGACATATATATACCTAATACCTATATGCAAAACGCATCGTTCGAGCCAGAGCGACTAAACTTTAATACTTACTAAAATTATGGTAACTAAAAAATACCCCGTTTGTATATAAACTAAGTTTAAACCTTCCTCTTCAAGCCCATATGGAAACCATAACTTTTAACAACTCGCTACACTTAATTAATTAACAAAATACATACTTCTGTTTGTGCAACAACCCCCTAAAATATATACATATTAACAGAAACCCAGGTACATACGATCTGTCTGTATACATAGACTCTGCATCAGCGCACCTACAAATAATAATAATAATAATTTTTATTCTTGCGATTGTTTATTTACAAAATATTTATAACAATAAAATAAAAGTGTTATATAAAAAAATGATTTTATTATAAAAACAAAACCGTGTGAATAAAAAAGAATATGACAATATTAATGTATGAATTAAAAATTGCTAAATTGTTTAACAAATAATTTGTTATTAATAAATACTTACATTAACAATGAAATTTTCCAATCCTATATTATACTTTAGTAAAAGTCCTACAATATATTTCCTACACATTGCTATCAGATTCCTAACCGTTTCCAAGATATGGAAATAATAAAAACCTTATTATATAAAACAATTTAATTTTATTAATCTGCTGTACTAATAAGAATTTCAACCATCTCTACTCACATATAATATTATTAACATAATATTCAAATCACTATTACTATTGCTAACACCATTTTTCATTAACATTGTTATTAACAATTATATATATATACTTACTAATATTAATATTATTATTGAGCGTCAATCGCCGCAGCGTCACTCACGAACCTGAGAAAGATAGAATTGTGTTATGCGCCACGCAGAAACGCGAATCCGAGCGAGATGCGAGTATTGTACGATCTGAAGGAGAGAAAGAGAGAGTCTGTTATCCGGTAGTAACTGTTAGACAAAGAGAGCAATATCTTTCATGCTTTGGACATGCTATTAATGATTTTAATTGTATAATTGAATTATTTTACATTATGTATGTATGTAGATTTATTGTGTATTCCCGTAGGGTTTACAATTCGTTTTTTATGAGGAACGTATCCAAACCTTTTACAAATCACTCCCTTACGCGGCCTGGCCATATGCGACCTTACATTTCATTTGTTTCCCCTCCCTTCGTCTTTCATTCATCTATTTCCTTCCGCCTTCCTTGCTTTAGCCATTTCTCCGCTTCTCTCCTTTCTGCCACTACTCTCTTCCCTTCCTTCCTTCTCTCTCTTTCTCCTCCCGCTCGCCACCTTCCCTCCTTCCTATTTTGTCTTCGCTCTGAAACAAAAACCCACTTCCTTTCCTCTCCCCTCTTTATTCCAGCCATCTCCCTCCGCCTTCCTTGCTTCTGTCATTTCTCCGCTTCCCTCTCTTCTGCCACTGCTCTCCTCCCCTCCCTCCTTCTCTCTCCCTCCTTCCGCTCGCCGCCTTCCTCCCCCCTGTTCCGTCCCCGCTCCTCCCGCCACCCTCTTACTCTCCTTTTTTCCTATGGCCCTCGTCCTCGTCCGTATTCATACCCTCGCCTCCACCGCTTTATCCTCGTCCATCTTCACCCTTAATCTACTCCCCTAGCTCCTTTCTCCTTGCTTCCAAAATCCAGCTAACGCACGCTCGTCACCTCAGCTCTTCTCCTTCCTCGTTCTATTTACTTCTCCGTCGCTTTCTCTCCTTCTCTTTCCATTACCTGTCTATCTGTCCAGGCCCCTTCGATCGTTCGATCCATCGATCTGTCGCGACGACTCCCTGCTCCGTTCCATACCTGCCGCGCCACCATCGACAATTCCTTTGACTCGCGACAGATCGATCGATCGCCCGATTAATACTCCCTGCTGCCACTCGCTCAGCTCCCTTATCGTGTAACCTGGGCTGCTACCTCCATTCTTTCAATCCCGCCTTTCTCCCTAACCTCACTTTCCACGTGCCACTTCACCAACGTTTCCCGTCTCCTCCAGATCACCTTCCGCTTCGCCTCCATTCTCCCGTCTTCCTTTCGCACTTCCCTATCTACCCCTTTCAATCAACACCTTCCTCACCTCTCAATCTCTCCCTTCATCTCCTTTCACTCCCCTACCATTTATCCACCTGTTCCCCCGCCGAGGGCTACGGAGGAACCCATCATTCTACTTTAAGTAAAGTATGTCTAAAGAAAATTAAATAATATTTAACATATATTTGTATACTTTAAAATTAATTTATTAAAGATTTCTTATACTCTTTTAAAACGAAAGTCATGTTGAGATTTTATAATAAAAGAAGGTATCGCTCTCGTTACAAACCGCTGCTAGAATAGAAATAGAAGAAATAGAACGAGGTCACTAATTGTAAGTGACTCATGCGAGTAAAATCCAGTCATACCTAGAATAATGCCGGCGAGCGAGCCGCACAGGTAGAAGTAGACTCATATCCGCTAGACAACGCCCTATGACTCATTGTAACGAGGTGCGGTCACCCTCCACTACCGTTTCCAGAAATGTATAAAAGCACCTTTCGACCACTCAACTGAAAGTGTAGAACAGGCCAGGAAAACCTAAACATCGTGTACTACTCGTTCCATCCTCCATATAAGCCACTTGTATCTTTGAATAAACCTCATACTCTTTTATATAAAAAAAAACAAAGAAAGGATAGATAAAATTATTCAACACCTACCTTCAACGAACTCGAGGAGCCATAATCCACATCGCCGACCAACAGCTAATTAACCTGGGGTTTTACCCCCTTAACCAGCAGAAGAAGAACCCATTCGACGGAGACGTTCTGCCGGATCGAGCCACCTCGCATCACCCAGGACGTCACAGTCTACATTGTAACTGACAATTTTATAGTTATTTTGATAAACATCGTTTATTTAATATCTTCTAACAGGCTTGCAAGTTTCACATATATAATACGAGCATATATAATTACGAGCAAATATCACTTGGCTTGGACGCCGTAGACCCACGTATACATGTTAAGGGTTAATTTAATTTAATTATATTACAGATTTTATCATTATTATCTTCTTTCAGCTGAAGATGAGAGTAATAAGGAAGATGATGAGAAGGATATGTTCCTCAGTGATGAGGAAAATGGAGGTGATCCGCCTCCATGCAAGCAGCTGCAGCAGCTGCAGAAAATGATCCAGCAATTGCTGAAACAGCAGCATTTGCAGCAGCAGCAGCGAGAAAAGCAAGCGCTGTCGCTGCAAATTAAGCAATTGCAATTGCAATTGCAGCGGCAGCAGGAGCAGCTGCAGCTACAGCAACAAACGCAGCAATTGCAGCCGCAACCGGAACAGCCGGAGCAGCAACTGCAACAGCCGGAGCAGCAGCGGCAACAGCCACAGCAAGAGAGAAATAGTACGTATTTCTTTTTATATTAATAGTATCATTTTTATCTATTATTTTTGCTTCTTCATAGAGGAAGCTTTGTTTTCGTAAAAAAATTTTTTTTGTTTTTCTGAATGTGTTCAGAATGTTCTAAAACGTCGAAAAATTGTAATTTTGAAAAATGTCTGTATGTATGCATGTGTGTGTGTGTGTGTGTATGTGTGTGCCAAATTTACCGAAATTTTTATAACTCCAAAACTAATCAACCAAATCTAAACGAATTATATATGAAATAGGGGTAAAAAAAACTGAAGAATATAATAGAATTAATAAAAATTGCTAATAATCAAAGGGTTCTTTTTTAATAAAATTTTGAATATTTGCAGAAATGTTTGTTTATGCATTAACTTTCGCAAATTTGGAGATATCGATCTATTTCTAATTTTATTATATTTTTCAGTCTTTTTTACCCCAATTTCATATATAATTCTTTAAGATTTGGTTGATTAGATTCAACTTTATATGCGGTTAAAGATCCATAATTTTGATTGCTTCCTCTATGAGGAAGCCAAAATAAATAAATATAAATAACTATGGCTTAAAATAGAGGAAGCAATGCAGGTTTCTACTTGCTTACTTAAAAAATAGGAGGAAGCAATGTACAGGCTGTATCATGACGATACAGAGCAGTACGACGGGTTGCCCATTCGAGCAGGCGCGCATGGTCGTTCACAATTGCGTTGACTTCGGTGCATCACCTATAATCATTCGCATATCTTTTTTACAATAAAATGGACTTTGTAGCGCCCGAAGTTGCAATAAAATTGTGACGGATTTCCGCAGCAGTAACGTTAAAACAGAAGTCGAGATGACAATACAGGTTATGACACGGTAAAATACGGTAAAATAAAATCTAATACGGTAAAATACGGCGAAATAAAATCAAACACGGTAAAATACGGTAAAATAAAATCTAATACGGTAAAATACGGCGAAATAAAATCAAACGCGGTAAAAAAACGTTGAAATAATATCAAACACGATAAAATACGGCGAAATAAAATCAAATACAGTAAAATACGGCGAAATAAAATCAAGCACGGTAAAAAACGTTGAAATAAAATCTAATTCGGTAAAATACGGCGAAATAAGCGAAAAACCATAGTCCATTATAATCATTATATGTTATAATTTTATTACTTAAATTATTTTTTGCACACAATGTTTATGCACAGGGCAAAAGTCAGCAATTAGCATATGTGTGCAAATTTAAATTATAAGTCGGCTAATAAATTTTATTCAATGTAAGTTTAAATAATGGCAGAAATCCCCATTAACAAATCTTACAATATTCATTTTGTTTAATTAATTAATAATTTATCATTAAATTGATAATCAATTTAATATATCAATGCTAATGAGCATTATATAATTCTTTAATTATCATAATATTTAATAAATACTTTTCAGTAATAAATTCCTTGTAGATTTAAATGAGATTCAGTAGCATTATTTACATAAAGATGCACATTGAATAAAATTTATTAGCCGACTTATAATTTAAATTTGCACACATATGCTAATTGCTGACTTTTGCCCTGTGCATAAACATTGTGTGCAAAAAATAATTTAAGTAATAAAATTATAACATATAATGATTATAATGGACTATGGTTTTTCGCTTATTTCGCCGTATTTTACCGAATTAGATTTTATTTCAACGTTTTTTACCGTGCTTGATTTTATTTCGCCGTATTTTACCGTATTTGATTTTATTTCGCCGTATTTTATCGTGTTTGATATTATTTCAACGTTTTCTTACCGCATTTGATTTTGTTTCGCCGTATTTTACCGTGTTTGATTTTATTTTACCGTATTTTACCGTGTTTGATTTTATTTCACCGTATATTTTACCGCGATTGATTTTATTTTAAAGTTTTTTACCGTGTTTGATTTTATTTTAACGTTTTTTACCGTATTTGATTTTATTTCGCCGTATTTTACCGTATTTGATTTTATTTCGCCGTATTTTACCGTGTTTGATATTATTTTAAAGTTTTTTACCGTGTTTGATTTTATTTCGCCGTATTTTACCGTATTAGATTTTATTTTACCGTATTTTACCGTGTCATAACCTGTATTGTCATCTCGACTTCTGTTTTAACGTTACTGCTGCGGAAATCCGTCACAATTTTATTGCAACTTCGGGCGCTACAAAGTCCATTTTATTGTAAAAAAGATATGCGAGTGATTATAGGTGATGCACCGAAGTCAACGCAATTGTGAACGACCATGCGCGCCTGCTCGAATGGGCAACCCGTCGTACTGCTCTGTATCGTCATGATACAGCCTGTACAAGTTTCTACTTGCACCCTGTTTATTATTAATTACATACACATATTTTGTTTATAACATTCCTTTATATCTTTTAGGACTCGGACGAGGAATGGAACGCGAGCGAGCGCGCGCCCTGGTGTTCCCAGCGGGGCCGCTCCTGGGGACGAGGCCGTTACTTTGTAATAAAAAAGTACAAAATTATCTTTTTCAAAAAAAGGTATAAAAAGGCGCCAAGTACACGCGCAATGTATGTTGTAAATCTAAAAATCTTAAATGGTAGTAGCTTTATTTCTCCCTAACAAAATAATTCACAAAATTGCACAAAATCGACTGTGATTGGTCAATTGAATAGCTTACTGCTTACGTCTTACTGCATACTCCTGCTGCCATTGTAGACGACGTTTAACGCCGTAACCGATACGTTTCTTGTGCGTTGACCCACGTTTCGTTACACTACGTTGCCATACGAAAGTCTTGTGCAAAGGTTAAACCTTAAAAAAGCAGCGCCAAGTTTTTACAAGAAAAATTTATTTATTTTATTTTAATCAAATATTTTTATTTTATGTTATCTCTTTAATTCTTTGTGATTAAAATAATTCATTGTAATATTATAATTTTATCAAGGAGAATTAAAACTACTACCACTTGGGTTGAGATAGATAACACAATTTTGTTTTATTTTTTAAAACTAGTTGCACAACAATTATTTTTCAAAGCATATATTTTTCAAAGTATATTCCCTTTGCAATCGGCACAATTTAAAGATTTCACATCTTTTTTTGAAATATGTATCACTTAGGTTGAATTAGGTAACGCAATTTTGTGAATTATTTTGTTAGGGAGAAATAAAGCTACTATACATATCACTTGGGTTGAGTTAGGTAACGCAATTTTGTGAATTATTTTGTTAAGAAAAAATAAAGCTACTACCATTTAAGATTTTTAGATTTACAACATACATTGCGCGTGTACTTGGCACCTTTTTTATACCTTTTTTTGAAAAAGGTAATTTTGTACTGATATCATGCATTTTGTAGTAATAAGCAAGTATCGGCAACAAATTTCCATTTTTTATTTTTAATTATTCACAAATTGACAATAACAACAAATTAAATTTTTATTAAATTTATTATATATATGTATCTATATATATAAAACCTCTTATTTTTTACAAATATACATATATGTGTATGTATATTCGTATTATATAGAGAATCGCTATAACATTAAATGTAATAATAGTTATAATATAGAACTATTGTCTTCTACTTTTGAAATTTATTAAATATGTATTGATTAAATACGTATTTATTATATTTAATGTTATTCTTGCAATTCTCTATATTAAGTGGATATAAATACACATATATCGTGTATATATATACATATGTATATATAATATTAACATGTTTTTTAAATCATGTTTAACTGCAATAATTACATTATTTATATTAAACCAATTAATAATTTTTAAAATAAAAAATTTACCTGACAACGTGACTAATTATTTCTTATCCACTAATTATTAATTTTCAAATAAGTAATAATTCATGTATTAAAAACACATGAAGAATATAAAACAATACGAAACTGGAAACTACTAGAACAGATTTGGGTCTGGACTAGTTATTTATTGGTTCGGATTTCTTGACTGCTTGAACAGATCAACTGAGAAAAAATTTATTATAATGGACCATTTTTCCGAAAATATTACATACATGGATCCAACTTGTATCAAACCTATGAATAATACGTGATTATAATCGATATAATTGTATATATTTATTTTTGTACAGTTATCTTTAAGAAATGACAGGAGATGATACATCTAATATTTGTAAATATATTTCTGTTAGATGATCTGATCATAGATTAATATTTTAATACTGTTTCTGATTGTTATCGAAATGAATTAAAGTATAATTTTGTATCTTCATATTGTAATTATTATATTCAAGTCATTAAACTATTTATGTATTTTTATTTTCTCTCCAAATGTTTACGAAAACTTTACTATTTAGTAAAGCTACATAATCGAGTAAATGAATTAAATATTATCACATAACTGAATGAATTAAAATCACAGTCCTTAAAAATACAATGAGCTACAATATTATACATATATATATATATATATATATATATATATATATATATATATATATATTGTCTACTTTCGTTTTCGCTCGCTATTGTCCGCTCGCTTTAGGACGATAAGATGCGCAGGGTGAGGTCCGCAATTGATGAGAAGTGTAAGTCTGGTAGACACAATATATATTCTTAATAACGTATGTACAGCTATATACAGGTATGTACAATAATGGGACGTGGTCCTGAGAAAAACCGTTGATGTGGTGTATTTGCGTGGCCCTGAAAAAGGCCGGTTGTACGGGTCTACCGCGGTGGTCGCTCAGCCCACGTAATGGAGGGCTGTGTCTTCGTCCGGTGGATTGGCTGTTGTCCCCACTGATTCAGGCGTTTCCAGGCCGGCGGTGTTCCGGGCGGTGTACCGGACTCACGAGGGTGGAAGTCCTCGTACTCCGTCTGCGTAGCCTGTGTATCCGCTGGCCACGGGATACACGCCTGTGTTCCTCTCTCGACGGTGAGTGTCTCCCACTCACTATCCGTCTGTGCCTCGACGTCGCTGATAGACGGCTGCGCCTGAGAGCCTCGATGTACTCGTGCCGGTGGCCCGGTCTGCGGTCCTGATGTGCTTTTGCAGCGTGGTTATCAAAAAGTATTTCACTCTCGATACCTCCTTTTATAGGGAGCGTACGAGCCGTGAAATGCTGGAGATCCCTTCCTGGTGCGGCCTTATATTTTGTCCTGGCGAAATATTAAATGCGCCTAGCGGTGTGAGTTTGTTGTTATCCCGGAGTCATCCTGGGAACACGTGCTTTAGCGCGCGCGGCCGTTTGCCGCTGGCACTCCGGGATGCGTGGAACGGGTTGCCGTTCCGTAGGCGCGTGCCTATACGCGCGCGGTGTGACGGTTGAGCCGCCGTCTCTCGGGGCGCTCATAGCCGCCACAATATATATATATATATATAATCACTTGTTTTATAATGAATCAATTATACGATGAAACAAAGTTATTTATCTGGTTATAATATTTACAGTTCTTGAATCTGAATCCTTTAAACAAAATTACACATTTTCTGACTGCGGGGATTTTTCGGCATTGTCTTCGTCAGAAGACATCTCAGCTTCATCTTCGTCTTCGTCCAGATTAAAAGCTTAAATCAGTCTCTTCTGTTTGTTCTTTTCTGTCTGCTTCGCCGCTAGTGCTCTTTCCTTTTCCTGCTCTTTTTTACGTCCCTTCTATCAAAGCATAAAATACACGTACAAAAATACAAATTATAAGATAATCAGGATCATAAGAAGATTGTAAGAAATTACTTGTGAGTATCAGGATTCGTGAATGTTCTCTCAATTTAACGGCGGATTTTTTCTTGCGTTCCGCGTGACCGACGGTACATGCACATTTCGTGGCATCTAGCCTTAGCATCTTTGTGATATCGTCATCATGCATTAGTATTTTCTTCGTATCCTATCTTCTGAAGAAGCCCATCGAAAATTCTTGATATGTATGACTAGATGACATTCAGAGCACTAGGCTAAAATCACACACACACACGCACGCACGCACGCACGCACGCACACACGCACGCATATATATATATATATTTACGGCAAACCGCATATATAACATCGTGTTATTTTTATAACCTAACCTTGCGACCGCAAGATGTCGCAGCGCGCGCCGCGGTAGAGAAGATCACGAAGGTGGTCTTGCGCCGCCTGTCGGAGGACGCGATGCGACAAGGTGAATCGCGGGCAGAGCAGGCGGAGACGCAGGGCCAGATACCGGAGGCGTGGACGACGGAAAGCAAGCCGTACGACGGAGGGAACGAGCCAGGCCGTATGATAGACTTGGAAACGGCGAGAGCCGTCATCGCGTTATACGAGGCTCAGCGGAGCGGTGGGATAGACGCGACAGGCAACGAGCTGATGGGAGCGCTAGCGAGCGCGATTCCACCCACGGAACCCAGGGCCGAGGAGAACGCGTCGACCGTGAGCTTCCGGAGCCCGGAGAGCGGAGACGGCGAGAGGAGCGACGATGAGGGACAAAAGGCCCCTAATATAGAATAATAAGATGATCGTGGCGTCCCGAGGATGGGGAGATACCCGAGCGAATGACGATGGTACGAATGATGTTTTGGTAAATGATAGAGGAATGAATGACATAAAATATAGAGACTTCCCATCCGGCGCAATTAATATTAAGGGGTAACAAATCGCGCCATATGCATTTTTATTTCATTGTTTTCGGCTCAAGCGACGGTTAACGACATTGATTTTTTCTTTAGTTCCGTTCGGCGCGTGAACGGAGGCGCGCGCGGTAAGTGGCGTCGCCAGGCTTGAGCCACTAACAACTTTCAGGAAAGGAGAGGCGTACAACCGAACGCCACCGAGATCAGAGGACGGTCGTAACGACGGGGAAATCATCCCAGGAGTTCACGACCGGAGCGGCCGCGGAACGGAACGACCGATCGTGGCACATCGTATAATGATGGGCAATAGTCGGAGCGCAACGGCGCCGAGAGCCGACCACGGGAAATCAAGATAACAGACCGTCCGCCATTTTGTACAGCTAACGACTTTCGTGCGAACGAGAGGCTCTTGATTGGATCGGGGAGCCCAGTAAACAAGCTCATCCAGCAAAATTAGAATTTCGATCATGAACAAAGAAAATGGCGGACCGTCAGTAATCTCCGAAATGGCGAACGAAACGTAATGTAACGCGGTACCGGCCGAAGGTACGAAGTATCGGTAAGTGACGATGCCACCAATCGTGGTGATACCACGAAGGACACGCGAGTTGGGAATTCGTCCGCGAATTTCCACCAGGGGCGTCATCCGCGGGGACAGACCACTCCGGGCGATAGGAGAACTTCCAAATGGGCGACGTACCGACTGCCGCCAAGATCCGACGATCGGATCGCGAGTTAGCGCATCGTCCGGGAACTCGCACCAGGTGCGTCATCCTTGAGAAACAAGTAGCCCCGACGAAAGGGGAACGTCTAAAGAGGCGACGTACCGATCGCCGCCAAGATCCGACGATCAGATCGCGAGTTAGCGTATCGTCCGGGAACTCGCACCAGGTGCGTCGGGCTCGAGAAGCGAGGAACCCCGACGAAAGGGGAACACAAAAGTAGGCTACATACCGATCGCCGCCAAGATCCGACGACCGGATCACGAGTTAGGAAATCGTCCGGTAGATCGCGACGCGGACATCGTCTCCGAGGAGAAACCTCGAAACACGGTATACTAGGTCCCAATTAAGCATCGGGATAGGTCGGCGACGTCGGCGGACGTAGTGCTCGTCACCCGAACGTCTTCCTCGAGGAAGTCGTCCGGAATCGGCAAAAGCGCGCGAATTAAGTCGGGGCGCATAGGTCGGCGTCAACGGCGGACGCGTATTCGGAAGAGTGGAAAACCACTACCCTGGTCTCAAGACGGCAGGGCATCGCGAGCGCAACGCTCGTGGAAATTTCCACGAGGATCTGCGTAAACAACGGGACGGAAAATTACCGAGATAGATATGCGCAGTTACGGACCCCTTCCAAAGAGAAAGTCGTTCGAAAGGCCGAAGTGGGGGCCGAATGAGCGAAGGTAGGGAGGCCGAGCGAGACGAGTCGCTCGAAGCAGTCTCTCGGGGATAGTTCACGGAGCAACACGTAATTTCGCATATTCTCTCGTTGTCGCGCTAAGTCCCGCGAACGTAATCCGAGTGCGCAAATTCTAGTCTCGTAACGTCCATAACAACCGGGAACGCCCGCGAAACGCGTTAATTTTCGTCATTATACCGGCGAACGGCTAATTGCAGGCCGAAAATCTTGTGCGTCGTAACGAAAAAAGGGCGTGTCAGCCCATACGTGCGATCGTCCGACAAATTGTGTAACTTAGATATTTGTGAACAACTGTGAACGAAAAGCAGTCAAATTGAATAAATTATACAATCTTTTGTCAAAAATTTCTTGAAAATTATTCGATTGGACTTACCTTCTGTACTATATCTGATCCATTGGCGTCGATCACTCGAGGTCCCTCGTTGATCCTGGAAGACGGTGGCAGCGGCTATTCTGGACGGCGACGGCGATGATCTCCACGTGGCAGGAACCTGAAAATAAAAAGAATTAGTCTGATTGAAAATTTGATAGATACTTACCTTCTCGGTATACCAGAGGTCAAACCGAGTGGCGACCGTTGAATTCAAGGACACCCCGCGTTGATCCGTGCACTCCCCAAGTATCGTTCGGTTACAACCTAACCTATTTACGCGAACGTTACTTCTGTAGTAACTTACGATACGATAATTCCTCCGCGTAAACGGGAGATTTCATAGTAACTTATGATCGGAAATCAAGAACCACCGTTGAAAGTAGTGAAAGTTACGTTTCTCTGATTAAGAGACGACGACGTATCTTAATATGAATTACTGTAAGTTACTACAGATGTATTCACTCGCGTAAACATATAGTTCGACAACTTTTACAAGACAGCATATACGTATACGTGTGCAATTTTGTATATACCTTCCTTCTTTTAAAGATCTCCTCGACATCAGCTCTCTGTAGTTAATACTTTATATATTTCACTTACTACATTTATGCGAGCGTTACTTTTGTAGTAAACTTACGATAATTTCTTTGCGTAAACGGAATTATCCTTCGTGTAAACGGGATTTTGTAGTAACTTACGATAATTTACTCCGCGTAAACGAGTGAATTATCGTAAGTTACTACAGAAGTAACGCTCGCGCAAACGTAGTAACTGTCACGACGCGGCGACGATCACAATTGTCAGTACTGTTACACACTATCAATTTTTTGGTTATTATATACTATGTTTACGCAAATGTTTTACTTTTTACTTCCGTAGTAACTTATACGATAATTCCTCTGCGTAAACGGAGGTTCTGTAGTAACTTATGATAATTCATCCCGCGTAAACGAGTAAATTATCGTAAGTTACTACAGAAGTAAACATACAGTTTGACAACTTTTACAAGGCAGCATATACGTACAGGCTGTATCATGACGATACAGAACAGTACGACGGGTTGCCCATTCGAGCAGGCGCGCATGGTCGTTCACAATTGCGTTGACTTCGGTGCATCACCTATAATCACTCGCATATCTTTTTTACAATAAAATGGACTTTGTAGCGCCCGAAGTTGCAATAAAATTGTGACGGATTTCCGCAGCAGTAACGTTAAAACAGAAGTCGAGATGACAATACAGGTTATGACACGGTAAAATACGGTAAAATAAAATCTAATACGGTAAAATACGGGGAAATAAAATCAAACACGGTAAAAAACTTTAAAATAAAATCAAACACGGTAAAAAACTTTAAAATAAAATCAATCGCGGTAAAATACGGTGAAATAAAATCAAACACGGTAAAATACGGTGAAATAAAATCAAGCACGGTAAAAAACGTTAAAATAAAATCAAATACGGTAAATTGTGGCAAAATAAAATCAAATACGGTAAAATACGGCGAAATAAAATCAAACACGGTAAAAAACTTTAAAATAAAATCAATCGCGGTAAAATACGGTGAAATAAAATCAAACACGGTAAAATACGGTAAAATAAAATCAAGCACGGTAAAAAACGTTGAAATAAAATCAAATACGGTAAATTATGGCAAAATAAAATCAAATACGGTAAAATACGATAAAATAAAATCAAACACGGTAAAATACGATAAAATAAAATCAAACACGGTAAAATACGGCGAAACAAAATCAAATGCGGTAAGAAAACGTTGAAATAATATCAAACACGATAAAATACGGCGAAATAAAATCAAATACCGTAAAATACGGTGAAATAAAATCAAGCACGGTAAAAAACGTTGAAATAAAATTTAATTCGGTAAAATACGGCGAAATAAGCGAAAAACCATAGTCCATTATAATCATTATATGTTATAATTTTATTACTTAAATTATTTTTTGCACACAATGTTTATGCACAGGGCAAAAGTCAGCAATTAGCATATGTGTGCAAATTTAAATCATAAGTCGGCTAATAAATTTTATTCAATGTAAGTTTAAATAATGGCAGAAATCACCATTAACAAATCTTACAATATTCATTTTGTTTAATTAATTAATAATTTATCATTAAATTGATAATCAATTTAATATATCAATGCTAATGAGCATTATATAATTCTTTAATTATCATAATATTTAATAAATACTTTTCAGTAATAAATTCCTTGTAGATTTAAATGAGATTCAGTAGCATTATTTACATAAAGATGCTTATTAGCATCAGTATATTGAATTAATTATTAATGTTAATGATGAAATATTAATAATCTCAAATAAATGTTGTTAGACATAAGATCCGCTGATAATCGTTTTTATCGTTATAAATAACGATGGTAACGGTTATCAACTCGTGCCTAATAACATTTATTTCAGATGATTAATATATATATATTGTCACGTCTTTTTCACTCCCGGAGCGGTCCGGGCTGTTTGACGGATCAAAAGGGGAAGGAGAGAAGGATGATAAGCCTCTCCGGTAGTTCTCTCGCACCCCCGACACTCCACTAACCGAATTTTATTGTTGGGCGCCAGACGCGTGAATTCGCGTCCGCGAAATCGCGAGAAACTAAAGAGAGAGACGCAAGGCAAAATAAGTATATATAACTAGTATATATAACTAGTATAAGTATATATATAACTTAAAGTTTGCTGTCGGTTACTGGCTGGGAGAGGTTTATCCTTGAAAATATCATTTTCATCCGTTCAGACTGTCTATATAGGACTAAGGTAAAAGAATTTTCTAGTTTTCGTTATATATTACCTGAAGATATATGTTTTGCAAAATGGAATATTGTTAAATGGATTAAAATTAATGACTTTCATTATGAGAATGGCATGTTGGTTGTTGTAGATTGGGAAAGAAGTAAAAATCCTCAATTTGGTTATGATTATACAATATCTGTATCCAGAGATAATATTGTATATTTTTTTACTTAAGAAACTTACCACAGTAAATTTTAATACTCATTTCTATGCTTATAAAATTGATTTCACTGATCAATGGCATTACTTAAAATTTCAAGATTTGGCTATCCATACAGCAACCAATATCAGAATTATTGCTAATGATCACCGACTTATTTCGCCTTGCGTCTCTCTCTTTAGTTTCTCGCGATTTCGCGGACGCGAATTCACGCGTCTGGCGCCCAACAATAAAATTCGGTTAGTGAAGTGTCGGGGGTGCGAGAGAACTACCGGAGAGGCTTATCATCCTTCTTTCCTTCCCCTTTTGATCCGTCAAACGGCCCGGACCGCTCCGGGAGTGAAAAAGACGTGACAATATATATATATTAATAATCTGAAATAAATGTTATTAGGCACGAGTTGATAACCGTTACCATCGTTATTTATAACGATAAAAACAATTATCAGCGGATCTTATGTCTAACAACATTTATTTGAGATTATTAATATTTCATCATTAACATTAATAATTATATCAATATACTGATGCTAATAAGCATCTTTATGTAAATAATGCTACTGAATCTCATTTAAATCTACAAGAAATTTATTACTGAAAAGTATTTATTAAATATTATGATAATTAAAGAATTATATAATGCTCATTAGCATTGATATATTAAATTGATTATCAATTTAATGATAAATTATTAATTAATTAAACAAAATGAATATTGTAAGATTTGTTAATGGTGATTTCTGCCATTATTTAAACTTACATTGAATAAAATTTATTAGCCGACTTATAATTTAAATTTGCACACATATGCTAATTGCTGACTTTTGCCCTGTGCATAAACATTGTGTGCAAAAAATAATTTAAGTAATAAAATTATAACATATAATGATTATAATGGACTATGGTTTTTCGCTTATTTCGCCGTATTTTACCGAATTAGATTTTATTTCAACGTTTTTTACCGTGCTTGATTTTATTTCGCCGTATTTTACCGTATTTGATTTTATTTCACCTTATTTTACCGCGATTGATTTTATTTTAAAGTTTTTTACCGTGTTTGATTTTATCTTAACGTTTTTTACCGTATTTGATTTTATTTCGCCGTATTTTACCGTATTTGATTTTATTTTGCCATAATTTACCGTATTTGATTTTATTTTAACGTTTTTTACCGTGCTTGATTTTATTTCACCGTATTTTACCGTATTTGATTTTATTTCACCGTATTTTACCGTGTCATAACCTGTATTGTCATCTCGACTTCTGTTTTTACGTTACTGCTGCGGAAATCCGTCACAATTTTATTGCAACTTCGGGCACTACAAAGTCCATTTTATTGTAAAAAAGATATGCGAGTGATTATAGGTGATGCACCGAAGTCAACGCAATTGTGAAGGACCATGCGCGCCTGCTCGAATGGGCAACCCGTCGTACTGCTCTGTATCGTCATGATACAGCCTGTACGTGTTTGTACGATTTTGTAGATACACCTTCTTTCTTAAAAATATCTCGGCATCAGCTCTCTACGGTCAATACTTATATATATTTCACTATCTGTCACGACGCGGCAACGGTCACGACTATCACACACTTATCCTTTTCTAGGTTGTAAAAAACTGTCACGCACTGCGACAGTGCACGAGTGCACTCTCGTGTCAAAAATGGGAAAGTGACACACCAGCCGCCATTTTTGTCCGACGTGGACGTTTCTTAAAATAAAAATATTCCACATTTGGACTTTGCATCGCAATATCTTCGCTCGTAGGGCACGTAACGAAAAAATAAAGACTTTTATTGTTCGAGAACGAGCTCGATCGTCTATTTGGTTTTCGTTTCGTCGCGGAAACGAAGCTTCGAGAAGCTTGCTTCTCGCGTGATCGTCGCATGGCTCTATTGTTCGGTTGCCGTGATGGGCGGTCCTTAACTTGTTTTTTGTACAACCAGCGACGATCAGGCGAGCGCGTTGCCGTTCGAAGCGTCGCAACGCGTCGTCAGTCGGCGTTCAGAAATTGTCGGGCAAGCTTGTTGTCTCCGCGAATATTGAAAATCGGGTGATCGCGCGGTGTTTCTCCGGCGTGTATCACCAGCAAATTATCACATGATCCAAACTGCTCCGAGTGCGCTGCATTAACATTACCACGGATTCAATCGCCGTTAGTGCGCCCGTGAAAATCCGACCGCAGTCAAAGCGAACAATAAGAATAGACGGCTCGAGAGCGCAATCGTTATCATTCGGGACCGAGAAGTGACCCGCCTGTAAAGGAAATTCATTCGGAGCAACCGATAGCTTGCCCGCGAGTCAGGTGTGACTCCACGCCGCGAATGACGTCACGCGTTACCGTGCTCGATCGCTCGATACAAGACGATATCCAACAGTGTAATCGTCCGGTGTAACAATAAATTGACATGTTTGACGAGTATTTGTCGACTCCTCGTTTCATTATGTGAGTGTCTCCTCCGATCCTCAGCGATTCTCATTCGCGTCACGCGCATTCCGGGCTCAGCGCTGGGCCGTTCCGGCGAATCGTCTGGCGAGTGCAATTGATCTCTCATACAATTGCGACTCGCGCGCTTGCACACTTATTTATAAATCAAACCCCAAGCTATCGATCAAGCCTACTTAGAAATTGATCCGTTCACTCGTTATTGAGATCTCAAAATCTCGGGTACTCGCAACTCGTGCGTTCGCGTAAAAGAGTCACGGTGCGTCTCGCTTCGCGCGTACTTGGCGCGAGACACTACCGTGTCTCTTGATTATTACCTGATTGATTATTAAAGATATATGTATGTATATTGCTAGTTGTTTAATTATAAATATACCCTATTATTAGATTAATAAGAGGGCGGCAGTGTGGCCTAGTGGTAGAGCGCCAGACTCGTAATCTGAGGAACCAGGTTCGAGTCCACTAGAGCTATGAAGCATGGAATGTTTTTCCGATAGCTGCGTCCCTCCGTGCAAGATAGGCTCTTGTGCGGAGAAAACTGGGCTCCGTCTTTCGGAAAAAGACGTTAAGCCGTTGGTCCAAAGGGTTAAAGTTAGAGGAGAAGGGTAATATTGGTAGTGGATTGCGAACCCTGCGGGGATATGTAATAAATAATTACGAAAAATTAGATTAATAAGACTTTTTATATATCTTTATAATAGCATAAGCGTGTAATAAATAAATATATGAATATTGCGTAATAATTATCGCGATTATATATGTACTATCGGCAATATATGCACCTCAGTACCGGGTCTGTACCGCATCCGAAGCTTGGCCAAGCTCTGGCTGCGGTATGAATTTTGTGATTAAATGTTTATTGCGATTATATATGTATACTATCGGTAATATATATATCTCAGTGCTCGGCCTGTACCGCAGCCAGAGCTTGGCTTGTCTTGCAGCCTATATTGGCTCACGTCTGTATTTTGTAACGTCCCGTTATAGGAGCGACTTTTAAACCAGTACTGGAACAAGATTGGTTCCCAACTCTTGGCCGCAGATACTGAGGCTAATATATACTATCGGCAATATATACCCCAGTGCGGGGCCTGTACCGCAGCCAGAGTTTGGCCAGTCTTGCAGTCTGTATTTGTCCAGGTCTGTATTTGGTAACGGCTCGTTATAGGCCCGACTTTTAAGCCAGTACTGGGACAAGATTGGTTGCCAACTCTTGGCCGCCGAAACTGAGCCAATATATACTATCGGCAATATATATACCCTAGTGCTCGGCCTGTACCGCAGCCAGAGCTTGGCCTGTCTTGCAGCCTATATTGGCCCACGTCTGTATTTTGTAACGGCCCGTTATAGGACCGACTTTTAAACCAGTACTGGGACAAGATTGATTGCCAACTCTTGGCTGCCGATACTGGGCCAATGTTGGACCAGTTAAACAACATCGGCAATTTCTACGTGCGTATGACCCTAGCGACGAAGACCGCTGACGCGAAGACCTGCACAAGTTTCGGGAATAACCAAATATGGTCATCCCGAACATCACCTGCCCTATAGACCTTTGATCCCGGTATCAAAAACGCTGACAACTAGGTCAGCAATACCGAGCGGATAAAGAGCCCGCCTCTCCGACGAGCGGCGGGCAGTCGTCAGCTACCAACGATACGGAAACGTGCGTCTATTGTACAGAGTGTATCAAGACAATACAGAGCGGTACGGCGAATTGCTCATTTGAGCAGGCGCGCATGGTCGTTCACAATTGCGTTGACTTCGGTGCATCACCTATAATCACTCGCATATCTTTTTTACAATACTAGAACAACACAAGAGCGCGCGCGTAGCGCGCGCTATTTGTTTCATTTTATATACATATATATCTCCATATATCTACATATATGCAGTCTGTTCAAGTTTAATATGAAATATACATAAGTATTTTATAAATATATAAATTTAAAAGCATTTTCTTGATTTTCATTATTAAATAGGTACAGAGTGTCGTTGAACTCAGTGCCAAAACTGGTACAACGGCTTTAGCACATGAAAACCAGTAGAAAATATTTAATAAATATATAGTATATGTAAGGGCGGCGGTGTGGTCTAGTGGTAGAGCGCCAGACTCGTAATCTGAGGAACCAGGTTCGAGTCCACTAGAGCCATGAATCATGGAAAAGTTTTTTTCCGAAAAAACCGCGTCCCTCCGTGCAAGATAGGCTCTTGTGCGGAGAAAACTGGGCTCCGTCTTTCGGAAAGAGACGTTAAGCCGTTGGTCCAAAGGGTTAAAGTGAGAGGAGAAGGGTAATATTGGTGGTAGATTGCGAACCCTGCGGGGATATGCAATAAATTACGAATTTACGAATTTATATAGTATATGTATATGTATAATACTAATAATACCTAAAGTTATAATTAAATTAATGACATAAAAATTACAAATAATATAAAATAATAAACATACATTTACATAATTTTTGAAAGACAAATCCGATTTATGAGTACGATAATTAACATTACAAAGCTTAGAGCTGATAAAAAAGATGAAATGTATAAGTACGTTTTACTCGCTTATGTATGCTGCATGCTACAGATAAATTTAAAATTGCAACAAAACTGTCATATGTGTTAAAGTGTTATCACTTATAATTATGATGTAAAAGAGTTTTTAATTTATTGGATAAATAATTGTACGCAAGTGAGAATACAAAAGACAATAATACAAAAAACATAATTAATGCAATTTATGCAATTAATTCTTAATAAGATTTTATTTTTTTAATACAACGTATATAAGTGTTATAATTATATAGTTTGTGTCACATATTTTAAACAATTAACTTTCAGGAACTTCAGGAATATCATAACATCAGAAATGTCATAATGTCAACGTCAATGTTTCTTAATCACAAACGTACACATTCTCTTCAAACTTTTATTCAACTTTTTTTAATCTGATATCAAAAGAAAAAGACACATTATTTGTTTATGTTACTTTTTAAACGATTGAAAAAAAATCCTTATGGTTTCGACATTTTTGGATTAAGATATTCGATTTCAATTTTAATCTTTAAATTATAATATTAATAATAATTAATATACCACAAAGGTGTTATGGATCACTTTCTATCTAAATTATTTTATCATTAAATTAATTCAAGTAATTACCATCCAAATCGAAGCCACGTATTATTGTATACAATTTGTATAATACAAATCAATATACATATGTACATTTAGAATAAGCAAAGACTTTATAAAGATGTAATTGTAACTTTGTTGTTATTTTTAAGTGTATATGTATATATTCAATGTATTCTTTTTTTTGGATTATATATTTATTTATTCTTATTATGATAAATTGTTTTAAAACTCATTCTTATACCTGCTGTAAAGAACTTTCTTCCGATATCTTTTTCTTAAGTATTCGAGAGACTTTCAAAATTTTTGCCATTGACATATATCCTTCTATTTTTTACGTCATTTGTATTTTGTACTAAGAAGTATGGCGGATTAACTGTGAAATATATTATATTATCATTAAATAAAATAAAATTTCAATATTTACATTTGTTGTTACATGAAAAATCAATTTATATTCTAACCAAAACATTAATAATGCAAAGGATACCCGGTAAAGTATGCAGATTATGGATACAAAAAGACATTTCAATGATTAACATTTAATAATAACGTTTAGAGAATTTTAATCTTTTTATATTGTATTTAATCTAACAAATATATGTCAAATTCTGACACTTTTATGTATATAATAGATATATTATTATATTATTATTACCATTGTGGAAATACATATATTTTTATAATTTACATTTTTTTATTAATGTTAATGTATACATGTTCGAGAAATCGAACATGTGCCGCGCGCGCCTGACGAATGCGCGCCCGGCCAACACGCGCTTATCAGAGTTCGCGGCTCGCCGCGGCGCGTCGCCGGCCCACATACATTTACTCGCGTTTAAAGTACGCTCGAGTGGCAATTTAAGGCGAGCCGCTCATAGACCAGCTACCGATTCCTACCGCTTTACTCCACAATCGTGTCGAGGAAGCGTTGAGAGAGCCGAAATATAACCACTTTGCATAAGCGTTGAGTGAGATGCCCTCTCCTCCGCTTAGCAATAGATGAGCGTCGAGAGAACTCTCCTCCGCTTAGTCAAGCGTCGAGAGACAGTAGGTAAAGGATGACAGTTCTGTATCGGGTCCTCCGAGGGGGGAGCGGGGCGGGGGGGGACTCGCGGCCGAGGTGACTCGCTGCCGAGGGGTCTGCGGGGAGGGGGGACTCTAGCGCCGCCGTTCTCCGAGGAAGTGCGGGGGGAGATGGTCTGCGTTCCTACCATAGAGTTGAGGGGGGGAAGGGGGTGGTGGGTGGTCTGCGTTTCCAGCAAGGGGGGAGGGGGGGAGGAACTCGTGGGCGAGGGTCCTAGGGTTGGAGGGGGGAGGGACTCGTAGGCGAGGGTTCTAGGGTTGGAGGGGGAGGGGAGATCAGGCGAGCGCGTCGAGGCATGTTCTTATAAACAAATGCCGCCTCGCGTCGATGTTCGGCCGATAGTATTTATAAACAGATGTCATTTCACACTTCAAATACGAGCGAGCGTCTATGACAGGCGGCTATAATTTATGACCTGCGACGCCGCGGTCCTTTTCACTTTTCTTCATAGGAAGAGCTGCTTATCGGGGTTTCGCGGCGCCATTCGGTTATGGCGTTGCGTGTTACAAAGGCAAGCGCCGATGACATGCAGCTGGATTTTATAAACACTAGACGGCATAAGTGCAGCAACGCGACTCAATTTCTATGGGTATCATCTCACACTGCGGATGGTCGAGCATCGATGGTCAACGTAGGTACTCGACCAAAAATTTTATGACTTAACCGTCGCGGTCTCTCTTTATTTTTCTGTCTAGGAAGAGTCGCTTATCGGGGTTTCGCGGCGCCATTCGGTTATGGCGTAGCGTGTTACAAAGGCGAGCGCCGATCATAGGCAGCTGGATTTTATAAACACTAGACATAAGCGCAGCAACGCGACTCAATTATCGACGAACGTCGATGACAGGATTTATAAACAAATATCATCTCGCACCGCGGATGGTCGAGCATCGATGGTCGACGTAGGTACTTGACCAAAAATTTTATAAATTTTAGACGACTTAACTTTCAGATGTGCGGAGTAAAAAAAGAACAATGAAACGCTGAAAAAAAAATTAGCCTGGGAGACTCTCGGAGACCCCCCGCTGTACATGTCTAACCGCTGCGATGTTTTCTTTACGCATGCTGTTTAGGACTATCGGTTTATGACGAACATGTTGGGATCATTGGGTCACGTTTTTACAACGCCAGTCTTTTATGACGTCGCGCGTTACAAAAGCAGATAGAATTTCTGAAAAGTGCCTTTTTTATAGAAAATATAAATATTGTATTACAGTCGATGTCTGGAAGATATAATTAGAAACATATGCACATTATATGCATCCTTACTTTTATTTTAACTACTAGGACTGTCTTTATCATAGGCTCATGGTGTAGTCGAACTGTGAAAGTGTAAGGATGAAGTTGAAAATCACATTTCCGTGTGTCAGAGTATTTTGTGCTGTGCCGTGCAATAATGAAATTTACGCATTAATTTTTGGTTTTTTATTCTTTTTTAGTGCATAAAAGTCGGTCAGCTAAAGGTTGCGGAGGTACCAAAGTCAGGGGTGAACATGCATATAAAAATAGAATTTGCACCATACGAGAGGACACCTCCCACAATAAAATATTCCATTAACGGATCAACATTTGAACTTCCCCTACACATGGAGGTGAGTACAGATTACATTTAAGTTGCACGATTTTATTAAATAATTTATTAATTAATTTATTAATTAATCTGTTACAGCCTGATGTCGTGCGCGAGGGGGATTTTCCTCTTCCAGGGGTGTACATGCGCTTCATTCCGGAGGTATGCAATTTGTATATGTGTGAGAGTGTGTGCATGCGTGTGTTTTTTTAAATATTTTTTGTTCAGTTTTTACAGCATGATTTGAACGAGAGGATCCTCGAAGACAGGACGCATTACGAATATATAAATTTTGTCAAATTTGCTGGCACGGAGAACCCAGACGAAATGCATGTGCATTTCGGCACGCCGATAGTGAGTTTTTTAAATAATATTTTATTTAAAAGAAAAAAATATAATAATGATAAGTAATTCATATTTATTATATATTTTTTATAGATGTATCAGTATATCGATGAAAGATACGCCAAGTTAGCGCCAAAGGTGTGTACATGTGTGTGTGTGTGTGTGTGTGTGTGTGTGTGTGTGTGTGTGTGTGTGTGTGTGTGTGTGTGTAATATTAAAAATAATTTTTTATAAATTAATTTTTTTTCAGTGGGTGATAGACGTCCCAGGCATGGGACGATTATATATCGACAGCATACACCATCCAGAGATGCAGTTAAACAGAGATATCCCTGGTCTTTTGCCCACCGGAGGTTAGTATATTCATTATTAATAGCATATATAATTTTTAAAAATATATACAATTTTTAAATATACGTACAATTTTTTAATAATTTTTTATTTTTTAGGACATCCATACAGAAGATATAGCAGTAAAAGGCTATAAGAATCTTCATTTACAAATGTGGCTAGAACAGGAGAGGCGGTGGCAACAATATTACATCGACTGTATATGGTACAACACGTTGAACTGGCGAGAAATGGAGGATCAATTTAACATACAAGACGTGTTCGACCTTACACGTCTCTTCGAACTCCAACCCTATGAGGAGCCTTTGCCCGAAAACTGGAGTTAAAATAATATAAAAAGTTTTATAAAAATTAAAATAATAAAAAAGTTTTTATAATATTTGAAAAAATTATATTTTATAACAATAAATATAAAAAATACATTAAAAGTGTAAATTTTCATATCCTATTTTCTCCCGCTCGCATCCCTTCGCTCTCATTCTACTTCGCGTTTCTTTTTTTTATAATAATTGGGAGAAATAAAAAATAATCTTTTTTATCATATAAACATTAATTTATTTATCATGTGTCGCATCGTATACAATATTGTTTAAAGCGTAAGAAAGTAATTCGCAATCAATAACCGAATTTTTATCATAAACTTCACGCAAGATTCTAACTGCGTTACATTTATCGGTGATACAATTTTGACGTAAAATTGTTACAAACTGTTTGAATTTTTCACTTACGCCGCGAATCATTTTGACATAGTTGAAAATACACATTCTCGACACAATGTTCTAGTTCGAATAAGAAAATTATGGTCGATGATTTCATATACAATCTGGTGTCGCACGACGTCAATTTTACAACATTTGCATCACGTATTTTTACGAGTTTTATAACTAGATCTCGAATCGACATTGATGAAGGTGCGTCTGACTGCAGGAGTCGTTCGATATCCGCACGTCTTTCAATTAGCGCTGTCCATGTCGTATAAGCCAACACCATCTGATTTCCTCGGTTGTCACCGAGAAGTAGTTCCACAAAGGACACAGGTCCCACGCTGATTCCAATATCCAAATATTTATAAGCTGTTGAAGTCAATGCGTATCGTCTGCCTAGTATACGAACCGCGCGACGTTCCAACGAGATGCTGCAGAAAAATATAATGAGATTATACTTTCAAAATAATACAATTCGCAAAAAGATATAAAAAATATAAAGCTCTATAAATTATACAAAACTTACTTGTTTTCACACGTTGAAGTTTCAACATCGTCAATCGGTACGTAATAATTCATACGTCTACTGCCACTGTAGCCGCCGTTGCTTCCTCCAACGGAATACATTTTCGGTTATGAAAAGCGAACCGTTAACACAAGCAGCCGATACGAGACTAGTCGGTTAAAATTAATCGAGTATACGCGGCAACTTCCAAAACTATGATGAAGGAGGGGGAAATTAATGTTTCTGGAACGCGCAATCAGCGCTCTGGAATCTAGGAGAGGGGACTATGGTAGGATGTTTTTTTATTAAGACGTATACTCCCCTCCACATGACATCAATCGTGAAACATGTTCAGACATGTTCGCTGATACCTCCCTCCCCCTCCCCTCGAAACTCTCGAGTTAGAATTCGTCACGTATAACTACATATTCTCTAATTTTGTACACTATCGACTAATGGGGAAAAGAAATTAAACATTGTAAAATTTACACATATATATAAAATTTATATTTTTTTATTTAAAAGAAATTACATCTCTCTCTGACGTTTCGACCACCAGTTAAATAATTTTAATACATATTGCATCGCGCAATTCTTAACATGTTTTCCACATCGCATAGTATTGGTAACATCTAGATTATTTAAAGATTCGACATCTTTGTAATCCGCATCCAGAGTCTCGATGGTCAAATTTCTTCTCGCTTTTTTCTCGAGCAGATCCACCAGCCATTCCTGTTTTTGGCATCCCTTGACGTACACGAGAGTCGGCATCTCGTCGTTGTCATCCTCGTCTGTACCAAGCACGGCTGATGTAATTAGGCGTTTTACCATACCATACGGCACGTTTCCCTCATTCCATGGCAATCCATGGTGATTTGCAATCAGCCAGGAAGCACATGACTTGTCGAAATTTGTAAGGAGACTCCACGGCATGGGGCACGTAAAGATGTAATGCTCCAGAACGGTCCCGTTTCTCAGCACCGCTGCCTCCTTTACGACAAATTTCATCCCGACGATGAATCCTTGCAGATCGACGAACGTTGGCGCGATCATGATGCAGCAAAGAAACCATCCGTACTGTATCGCATCGCGATACATCTGTCTCTCTTATATAGAAATTTTTACCGATATTACAATTTACGTGAGTTTGCGCACTACGTTTGACAACGGACAGTAATCGATTACGCGGTCATGCAAGATGAGACAATAAGCAGTAGTATTTGCAGGCACGTTCTCTTTACAGTCAAATTCTATTCGCACATCTACGGGGGCGCTCTTAACGGACTCGTTTTGTCGGGAACAATCGATGATGACGAAAGGTCCAAGCGTCAGGAATGTATTCAAAGTGAGAAACGTATCGTAGCGATCGTATCCGTAATAAGCTTTACGAAAACGCGCATACATATCATAAAGAAGGGCGTATCGATTTTTGTCAAAATCTAGATTTAAGTCATCGTGTGGATAAAATTCAGAGTTTAGATAAAGCTTGATATTGGTCAAGTTACAGTGATTGAAATAACCAATATTTTGATCCATGATATTTTTGCGACCGGTCTGCAGCGCAAAGATAACGTATCGCGGTTTCTCTAACTGAGTCGCGGTCTTGACGGCCCACGAATGCTTGGTCGTGCTCTGCAACAGGGGGTACTCGTACAGATCCCACGAACGAAAACTGACACTAAGATATCGTCCGCTTCCCAAGGCCCGTAACATGGACAGTTTATTGACATCGTTTAACGTAATGTGAGGCATTCGCCAGTGTACTTTGAACAACTCGATTTCCGGCTCAGTCGCCGGATTTCCTATAATGGAATTGTTGTCGTTACGCGCTCGTATCAAAATTAATTCGTGACGAGCGTTAACAATCACGCGTTTGTAATCCTCGCAAAAGCCTAACAATGTGTAGAGCGGAACGCAAAAATTGAAATAACCTTCCCCGCGGCTAGCTGAAATGTCCCATCCAGCATTCCGCAACATCTCAGCCTTGTCGTACGTTATCGATATATAGTTCTTGATAGTACTGGTTATTCCAACGTTTCTGCTGCGATCAATCTCCACGCCGTTGAGCTCGTATCGAATTTCGTCGAACATGAACGCCACGCAATTAGTCACAAGCGTTGTCGCAGACTCGTCATTCGTTTTCTTCACCACCAATCTTCCTTCGACGTAGAGAAAGCTTTCGCACGGCAACGTGTATAAATCTTGTTGTTGTATGGGTATTCTTATCTCGTCGTTGTGTTTAAACGTCGTATTGGCGTACGGATTGTACGTGTGTGTTTCAATCTTGACGACACTGTCGTCAGAGATTGGTTCACTTCCAACGTTAAGAATTTCAGCCATGTTGCCTCAGATATTTCGTACCGCGAATCCCAAAAATCGTAGAAATTCAACGTTTGATGCGGTGAGCTTCTTTCTCGCCTCTTTTTTAGCTCCACCGAATGTCGATCGAGTGATATCGTCAACCGTTGCCGTAAAGATATTCTTATCTCTCGCGTGCTCCGAGCTCAGTACGAGCATCTCATACGTCGTCCGTACACTCGCGCGCGCGCGTTATCGCTGTCGCAGTCGTACGTGCAATCTAACGGTGATCTCTTCTCCTCGAAAATCAATCGATCGATTGTCCTGATCCACAACGCGAATCGTTAGGTCCGTAATGCTCCGTGCGGTGATCGGCAGGTAAATGATCTGTGCCGGTGTTTCCGATATCTTATATCCTGGTGGCACGCTCGGTGAAAACTCATGTATCGTATGAACGCGTTTGCCGTTGTTGTACGCGCCCGCAGTCACGTTACACTCTACGCGAATGAAGTTTACGCTAATGATATTTATCGGTACGTCCGATTCGTACCATTGTCGCGGCTCCAGCACGCAATTCGTTGAAAATCCCAGCAACGATCCAATGTTGATCGGTTTGTTAAAATTTACTCTGAAAGCGCACTTGATCTCGCTTTTCATCGTATTGTTGTTGGCACGAATAATCAATGGATACTCTTCATCTTCGCCGGCGTGTTTTTTTCTCGCGGCATTATTGGACTGATCCCGTAAAATGACGCGTCTTACATACGTGTTTATATCACGCAATTCATACGATCCTTCGGGAATGGTAATTTCCTTGTCGTCATAGTAGAATTTATTGTTCGAAGAATTCACGTTCGGTATCGTGTAATAGGTTTCAAAATTTGTCAGGCCGAGCTCGTAATCGCCATCGCTCAAGTCCACGGCGGGAAAGTAGCTTACCGCGAGGACGCTACTCTTGCCGGTGAGCGTGAATGTCAGCGACATGTTTGAATGAATACTGAGTTCAAACAGCGCGACGGTCGTCTTTAAATTGATCGTTAACCGTCTGTAGAAAGCGTAGACACAGTTGTCCGCAATTGCTCTGATCGTATCGTTGAAAAGACGTGTGATTGTACTCTATCTTTGTCACGTTGTTCTTTAGATACAACACCAATTCCCTCGGCGGTCGAAGATTGCCAAAACTGTCGAAATATATGGCTCGATCTCCCCTCTTCGCGTACGCCACCCAGTGAGTACCCGGTCCCTCGGCGTTATCCAAATTCACGATACCACTCTCGTTTCGACGCACTCCCTCTGTTGGTAAGGCAGTACGCATAAAAATACCTCTAAAATATGGAGTGCGCATACGCTTTGCCAGTTCTTGTAGTTGTACGCTGGTTGTTATGCCCTTGGGAATTTTTAATATCTCCGCGACTTTTTTTTTTCTTCTTCGATGTCCGCATCCCTTGCCCGCGTTTGTACGGAGCGAGATAAAGTCCGTGACCTTTCATGGCGCGATTGTGACGTTTCAATTCTTCCAGCTGACGCTGCGCGGCTTTGTTAGCGTTCACGGCCTTTACGACTCCCGCCGCTCCGCCGACCAACGAGCCGAGAACTCCCAGTAACGGTAGAATCAGTATCGCGCCGCCTCGTTTCGCCACCGAAAGTATTCGCCTGTTCGATACTCTCTTCTTCTTCGTCTTTTTTGTTTTCAAACCCATACCGAATTTCGTCTTAGCCTTCATGGCCACCCAGACGGCTGTAGCGGCAGCTCTCTCTCCGAGAGTCGAATCTTTCGCGGTAATGCGTTTTCGCGCTTCCGCAGCGAGTATCTCGTCTGCCGCGTGTCTCTCGGCGAGATCGTTGCTACGCGAATAAGCTATGTCGTGCTCGCGACACGCTGCGTCTAATGGATTAATACCTCGATCGCCTCTCGCCAATCGTTCTTGTAAATGAGTGCCCGGGCCACAAAATTGATAGCCGGTAATATGCAATTCGATCGGAAGTGCGTTTATCGCGCGATTTAACAAACCTTCACCAATTTTTTTCGCTGACATTCGCCGCAATCCTTTATCAATGGCGCGGGACCGTCGACGTGCGTTCGCTGCCACGGTTGATTGTAATGTTCGTAACAGCGACGATAGGTCTGAACCTCCAAATCCGCTTTTATATGTTCCGGAAGCTTGTCCCACACGTAGTGGACGTGATTGCCGCACATTTGCAACAGAACGGCTTTCGGCACAAATTGCAGCTGTTCGGCGCTCAAGTCGCGAATATCGGAAGGTCTCGACAGTAGGACGAACATCTTTGCTACTGAGCGATTCGCGGTTTCGCTCGCCTATAAATAGGCGTTCGAGTCAGCCTGAGAGTTGGCAGTGTGGAAAAAAATGAGATTCGTGCGACAACCGTTGGCGATTCGCGTGACCAATTGCGACGACAGATTACGGTCGATAAGGGACAACGCGGAGAAACGAAAGCACGGTACGATGTTACCGACTACTATACGCGCGATCATTTGGGGCCCATCGAATTGCGGTAAAACCAACGTTTTGATAAGCTTGCTGGAAAGTCCGCACGGCGTACGTTTCGAAAACGTATACGTATACTCGAAATCGTTGCAGCAGACGAAATATCAATATTTGGAGAATTTGTTGACATCGATCGACGAAATCGGCTACTTTACGTTCTCCAATAACAGTGACGTCATTCCACCGAGCGACGCGCGTCCAAACTCGATCTTCGTCTTCGATGACGTAGCGTGCGACAAGCAAGACACGGTGAGAGAATATTTCTCAATGGGCAGGCACTCGAGCGTCGACTCCTTCTATCTCTGTCAGACGTACGCGAGAATACCTAAACATCTGATACGCGACAACGCGAACCTGCTGATCCTGTTCAAACAGGATGGTACCAATTTGAAACACGTGTACAACGATCACGTAAATACCGACATGTCGTACGACAAATTTTGCTCGTTGTGTCACGATTGTTGGCAATGCAAGTACGGTTTCGTAGTAATAGACAAGGACAGCGCGCTTTCGAACGGCCGATACAGAAAAGGATTTAACGTGTTCGCGATACCGCAAAAGCGATCAGTCGGTGCCGATACCTCGACGGAGATGAAACGTTAGCCTTATAGAGATCGACATTCTGCTTTGTTTTCCCCGCGATGGCCGCGATCAACGGGAGCGAGAATATTCGCGAACGCGAGAAGATCGTGAAAGAGATTGCGAAAACGAGTAATTCGATTCGCAAGAAACTTCGCGCTTTGAAAACCGGTAAGATCGAGAAGGACATTGAGTTGGACACGCACTTTAAACCTCTCATTGGACCGCTGAAAAAGATCGTCGATAACTCGAGCTTGACCGCGGTGAAAAAAGAGGAATCGACGGAGAGCGACGCTGACGCGAAAATCGAACCGCTATCCGTTCAACAGCGCCAGGAGGAGGAAGAGGATGAGGAGAATTGGGAGGATGCGACGTCGAAAAAGAGAAAGCGATCAGACTCCATGTTGAATCTTCCATCGACACCGCTTAAATCTAATCAATCGAAACGAACGAAAGTACTACAGATAACCTCCACACCGACTACGACGACGACGGGAACCGTGCAAGATACAATTCCCGAATTCCTCACAAGCGCGAATGTTTTTGAAACCACGGACGATTCGATTGCAACATCCGTACAAAAGACGTTGGAAACGCCGATGGGACAGGAACGTTTCTACAATCGTTGCAAGATCACTTGGGTCCACTGGGCCGAGAGTACATCAAGGCTTTTCTGAAGGCCGATCGAGGTATAGACAGCGCATACGGCATTTATTTCGGCAAAGACGGACTGATGCTAGGTAATAAACGTTTCGACGTAAATAGCACGGATACCATAATCATCGATGGCGTACGATACGGCGGCACACTTGGCATTTACGAGTTGATCTTCAAAAGAATGCCCGATGATGAAATCTACACGAGGGAAGATCTGAAAAAATACAGGCACATACTGTTGGCAACGAGTGCTCATAAAATCAAGCATAATCCTCGCGTGCGAGTAAAGAGCAACTGTGGACACAAGTATCTAAATATAATCGCATCGTTGTTCCCTCCCAAATCCAAGAAAAAATGTGGAAAGGGATTATCTATGCTTCGCGCAATGACGCTAACAGACAATAAGATTGACTACGTGCACTGGGACGATCCCAACGAGCTAGTGGATCGTCTGCGATTGCTCGACGCTTCGCGCCACGCTGGCAACAATGCTCATGACAACGAGATCATGTCTACCATCGAGGAACTTTGCGAAGCCGGACTTATTATAAATTAAACCATGCGTCGGCGAATCATTCAATCAGCATTGAAATGCCGATCAACAAGTTTGGCATATCGCTCGGAAGAGGCGAGGCGGAACCGTACCATCGATGGAACGGATTAATGAGAAATTTTGTGCGCGATAACGCTTTGTTCCGCACCGTTATGGACT
>JASTWP010001276.1:0-80798 GCA_030770255.1 Temnothorax ravouxi
GCCTTAATGCGTCGAGCGTCGCACATGCGAGCGCGCCCTGAGGGATCGGCACGGAAGAATAAGCATTAATAAGCAAGTCGTCACTCGTCAGCAGTCGTCAGTAGTGGTCGTCAGGGGCGAGAAAAGGCCGAAAAGACCGATCGCGAAAGCGTGATCGACGGATTACTTCTCGCGGTCAGAAAAGTCGAAGTTGTCGGGGAAAAAAGTGAGTCCCTCGCGGTCCGTAAGAGCGGGGTTCGAGTATCGTACGTCTCCCAGGTTAGCCTTTAAATTCGCAACGTACCTCTCTTTTCTCACGCACCTTTCCGTTTTCTCTCTCCGTGTGGTTTAACACTTTCCTGATTTTGTCTCTCACGCATACAGCTGTTATGGACATGGTGATCACGAATTTGCAACAGCAACGTCAAGTGACAGAGCAGCTGCGCCGCGAGGCCGCCCTGAAGCGGATCACGGTGAGCAAGGCTGTCGAGGACATCATGAAGTACATCACCGAGCACGAGCAGGAGGACTGCCTGCTGGTGGGCTTCTCGTCGCAGAAGTCTAATCCCTTTCGTGAGAAAAGCACCTGTGTCGTACTTTAAGCCGGCGTGCTTGAAATAAAGAGGCATGGCAAAGGAGAGGCGAACGATATCACTTTTGTATTGTCTTTGCTATTGTTCGTTGTAGGGATAAGTGTACTCGCGATTGTAGGATCTAAGTAATTTTCTATTTAAATTATTTTATAATATATATAAGATTGTTGAAAAAATGTGAGAAATTAAATTTTCTAGTTCAACGTTTACTGTTTGAAATGAACATTTTGCATGGAGTTTATAAGATTTTCAAAATGAACAGTTGTACAACCTCGTGTGAGTTATGCAGAAATCTGCACATGCCTTACTTTTTTGTAGCCTAATTGCTGTAATTGCGGTAGATATGTTTCAATGGAACAATTGTATTTTTATATACATATACAAAGAGAGATACTTTTATATGTCCATGTGCTGTTAAATCGTCAAAATATTACCATGTGCCAAGAATAACTTCATCTTCCTATATCTAGACTAATATCCTAATTGAAAGTAACAATGATATTTCAACAATAGTTTCAAACAACAGAAGATTAAAATACAGCCAAATAAAACCAACATTAGTTCTTAATTTTGATGTAAGTTCTCATGGCATACATTGTGTATTGATCGCGAATCAGTTTCTTTAATGCCTTTATCAAGTGCTTGTATCAAAGTTTAAAATTGACAATGAGCAATGAAATAACATAATGCAGATAATATCAAATGTCTTATTTTAAAACGCGAGATTTTAATACACGATTTTACAGATATATTATAGGTGCATTTTTATTGTGGAATAAAATATAATCATTAAAAACAATAGTATTTTTATCTTTTATATACTTTAATAAAGTAGTATCCATTTTTCTTATAAGTTCCTCTTCATGTAAAGTAACTTCAATAAAGTGATTTTTTTTATATATTATCAAAAATATTTTTATCACGCAACGTTATATTTTATTATATAATTACACGCAATTGTTGAGTAATTATGTTTCCTTGTTTTTTCTAGCCCTTTTTGCTTTAGTCGGACCGTCGGATTTGCTTATATACATGTTCTTAAACTCGGGCACTAAATCAGCTGTTTTCTTATAGGTCTTCAAAACTGAAAAAGAAATTAGTATATACTTGATACAAGTTCATTTCTTTTTCTGTCCAAGTAATAAAGATTTTTTTTTGCTCTCTGTATCTTCTCGATCTGTACCGTAATTGATATTACTCACATGATTGCTCGATTATATCGATCGGCGGAGAACCGGGTTCTTTGTCCAGAGCGTACTTCTCCACCATTTGTATTTGACACTCCAATTTATAGGATTTGAACATATACGGATGGTAGTTCACGTCGAGTCGATCAATTGCTTTTTTCCACAGCGCAATTTGCTTATCGGTTACACAATTCTGGGCGTCGTAATGCAGCAATGCTTCGCTCTTGTCTCCTATGTCCCCTAATGTAAAATTAAGCTCGTCGAGTAAGGAATATCTTGAATATCTCTTTACTCGCGTTATTACGTGAATATAATTAGACATACCTTGGAATGCAATTCTCGATAGATAAAAACCGCCCAGTTCAGCATTTGGAATCATGTAGCAAAGATTAGTTTGAGTATTCATCCGCAACGTGAACGCGCACACTATCATTCTTCCTTGAGTTGCACATTTATTTAATAAAGCGCCAAAGAACAATAGATTGTCTGCGAGAAAAAACAAAGACCACATTTGACATTACTTTTATAGTAATTAAATGCTGCGATATCATGAATTGAGCGTTATTTCACACATTAAATTTTTTGTATCATGTATTTTATATTTTGTTACCTTTACGAGTGCTACCGTAATCTGCTCTGACGAAGTACTTCCGTTTAATGTGATATCTGAAAAGATCGTCGGGTATAGGCCTTACACCGATTATCTTGGCTGGTGGATGCATATGTTTTATCCGGTGCAGCTCTTTTTGCGTGAAACGCAGCTTCAAACCACCGATTGACTTCTTAGTTTCCAAGTTAACTTCCTCTGGTATCACAAAAGGTAAATCAAGTGCCTCCCTGTCACTGTCACTGTCCTGTAAATAATAAATCAAGCAAATCGAACGTAAGAAATAAAAAATCCAAGACATCCTTACATGTGTCATTTTAAGCAAGATCTTCGATTACGTTATGCGAGAAATATACACCTTTTTGTAAGCCTCTTCACCCGTGAAATACGTCGATCTCGATAAAACTTGATTAGTCTCTTTGCTCAGCGATTTTGTTTGCAAGCATCTACGTTTTCTATAAAGTGATACTTACGTTTTTACTTGTACAATATTTAACAATGTTGTAAAAATAAATATTACTCTCATCAACGTGAAGACCTACCTGCCCAAAGTACGCACGACCAAATCAATCTCCAGGCCATCACACACCTAAAAGCTTAATCGCGCAATAATTTTAGACGGCGCTTTAATCTGCTGCACCAGATCCAGCAGTCATGTCATTCTGTAAACATCTATATCCGTCTTCCTTGACAGCATCTCTAAATCTTTATAGAACTGATCGTGCACCCAATTGTTTCCCAATCCAATCATGTATAATTTAATGTCCAAGTCTTTCAAGGATGCTGCCTTCTAATCTGATGCGATGTTTTTCGTCGTCTGCGAGTTTAGGGATGTGACAAGTAATCAGAATTATCCTGTGTTTGGTAAGGACTGTCTTTATCTTTAAGAAGATATCCATATGGCGTATGTCAACGCGTCGTGAAGCGGGTAAGCATCCTCGAATTTCATGCTCTGATAATCTTTCATGCCGCTTTTTAACTGAAAATCATTCAGTTAGATAAATCATTAGATAAAAGCTTATATTCTCGAAGCACGCTATGTTCGCTATTGATTGAACTTGATTAATGGCAACATTAATCGTAACATCAAGGATAAAATTCTCAATAACAATAAATAAACAAACAAAGGCAAATAAGAGCTAATTCGCAACGATGGTCGGGCGACCATCGTAATAAAACAAAAATTACAATTATAAATAAATTAACACATTGACGATACGAGATCCATACTCTCACTAAATATCTTGGAGAGCAAACATGTTGACTGTATTTTGTATTACATCTTAACCACTGCATCAAAGCACCTGACCCTGACCATCGTTATGTATGTATGTACTGAAGAGGGTCCAAACCAAGGACCGAAACGTTTACTTATTATATTAATTTATTTATAATTGTAATTTTTGTTTTATTACTGTCGCCTGACCATCGTTGCGAATTAGCTCTTATTTGCCTTTGTTCGTTTATTTATTAATCGTAACATTAATAATTATACTTGCTTAGTTTTCTGACCAGTTGTAAATCGTCCAGAGTAACAACTCTGAGTTCGTGTAAACTCTGAATGTTTTTCCATGTTGAGTTCGCGTCGCTTCCTTCGGTACCAAATAATACCACACCCATCCAATCCTGCATACTCCATGCTAGCTTCTGTCGAAGAATTTGCTTGTACAACTGCAGGGATAATTAATGACAATTAATTGTACGTATACTCGTTAACCAAACTGATAACCAACGTTATAACTAACCTTAAAAAACTTTTGGATGTGACTGAGCTTGGTCTCTGGTTCTACCTCAAACATCTTCTGTGTAGCATCGACGAGAAACAATGTGGCTTCTCTTACTCCGTACCATTGGCTCGCTTGCAAATCATCTTCCCCATCCGTATTGTAATCTTGTACGAGTGCCATTTCTGTTATCAGCATAATTTGTTACTATTAATTATTTCGCAGTTATCATTTAAACAATGTCTCAGGGAACATTATATAAATATTTTGAAGTCGTCTAAGAGATCGTAAGAAATCTTATAATTCCGAAAATGTCTTACGACACAATAAATCTAAACATATTTTAAGTAACTGCTGTAATTAATAATAAATACGTAGTACAGTTTGTTGATATCCATTCGTAACACACTACCGGCATTTTAGGTTCGCGAATTTATCGAAAAAAATGATTAAATACTCACCTCTGAAGGGATTGAAACGTCGATGTTACAAAAACTAGAATTCTGCGAATCTCTGACGAATCTACACAAATCTACGACGTTTTTATCTTTATATTTGCCGATGGAAAGGTTATCTCATTCTTCCTTATTGACTTCATACGCAAAAATCGTTGCGGATGACAACCGAAAGTGACATAGATTGGAAACACACCCAGAAGTCTATTCGAAGTTACCAACATCGAAAAAAAATTCCCTATCACACATGGGTCCATTTCGCGAACGGCTGGAAATGCTTAAGGTGCCTTTTCATGCTGACGCTCGACGCTCATTTTCAGCGGCAAGAAGGTCGCATGACCACAATTGACGCCGGCGTCAATTGAAATTCATGAAAAGGAAAACAGCGTCAAAATTTCGGCGTCTTCGCGCTGCTTTGGCTTTGACGTTTAAGGCCCGGTTTCACTAACGTGATTTAATCTAATCGGTCGATTAAACTCACTCATCATCTCTTTCCAACTGTTCCCCTAGAAAAAGACGAAGAGTGAGTTTAATCGACGGATTAGATTAAATCACGTTGGTGAAACCGGGCCTAAAGCTGAGAAAATCCGGCTTTCTTTGCTTGACGCTAGCGTCAGATCAAAATCACGTGATCTCGCGGCACACACTTCTGCACAACGCATAATGCGTTAGCATAAGAAAATTGATTGGTCCATACACATGTGCATAAGGAAATGGACCAATCAATTTTCTTATGCTTACGCATTATGCGTTGTGCAGAAGTGTGTGCTCCCCGCTTAAAGCGTAATGCGTAAGCATAAGAAAATTGATTGGTCTATTTCCTTATGCACATGTGTATGGGCCAATCAATTTTCTTATGCTTACGCATTATGCGTTGTGCAGAAGTGTGTGTCCAGGCCCTTATAGGTAATATGGGTGCGTTCAGCCGATACTCCGCTAGCCTAGCAATCGTGAGCGGTCGCTCGTTTCCTCTCTTTTTAATCCATTGGGTGAAAGGAGAGGAAACGAGCGAAAACGAGCGACTGCTCACGATTGCTAGGTTAGCGGAGTATCGGCAGAACGCAGCCAATGATTTTTTAAACACGATCGATATTTGATAGAAACTTATTTTTATTTTATAATTCATATGATCGCTTGGCCCGAGCCAAACAATAAAAACATTATGCATCCTAATGCATCGATAACAGCTATAAATAAAAAGACAACAGGCCAGCTGTGTGTCACGTGCAAAATGTGTCCGGAAAAATATACTCCAAGGAAACCTAAAAAAAGAAAAAAAAGGAAATTTATTAGCTGTGTAACAATCATGCGATTGTTTACATTAATTACATACCAGGTATCGCGCCAACAGTATTCATCAGACCGAATACACTGCCGGAGTGCTTTGGTGCGAGATCTGAGGGATTTACAGCGATAGCGTTATTGTGGAAGCCTGAGCCACCGATAATCAACGAGAGACAAAGTATTGCACTTTGAAAGCTTTCCACTTTCACTACAAGGAACATATACGATACAAATTATTATAACAGCATTATGAGATACAATATTAAGCCTTAATTATCAAGTGTTAGGATTCACCTAAGAATAACAGACTTCCAATTTCGATGATGAAACAAATTGTTTGAATTGTTTTGCGTGTCACCGTCACGGAATAGCCAGTTTTAATTATCTCTTCTGATAAAGCTTTCCCCAAGAATGTACAAGGTAGCATTGATAGCCATGGCACCATATTTACAACCCAACCCTATTAATTGAAATTATTCAACATGATATACCCAGAAAAAATTACGTTATTTTATTATCACAAATTATTTAGTTATTAGTTAACTTTTTCTTACGCATAAAAATATTTTTTTACTAATTTTGTTATAGTTCTTATATGGGTTTTTCTTTCCATATAAATTTTTTAAACAATACTGAATAAAAATTAGATAATAAAATTTTACCCTAACTTCAGGAAATGTGTCATGGAAATATGTAGGCATCCACGAAAGTAACACGAAAAAACAGTTGTTTTGGCAGGCATGTCCAATAACACAGGACCTGAAAATCATAGTTAACAATCAATAAAGACAGTCGAGACAATCGATTTATAAAGAATGTTATTTACAAGATCTTATGGTCATAATCTTATAATAATCATATAATTTTTACAATCAAATGATTCAGAACTGGAGCATTTGTATAAGCTAAATTGTATTTGTAAAAATCCAAAAAATTTCCACGTTTCCACAAATTACAATTCTGAGAGTTCGGAATTTCAAATCGCGAAAATAAAAAGTCTCAGAAATCGATAAAGTATCAGGAGAATATAATCAGCAAAAAGGTTGCATTATCTAAAATTCCAAGAATTTTTCATGTTTTCAAGAATTGCGATTCAAAAAGTTCAGAATTTTAAATCGCGAAAATTAAGTTTCGAAATCGATAAGGTAAGGAGAATATAATCGAATTGCAATGCCTACAACTAGCTGATTATAAAAATTTCTCTTTGTATTAGTCGATCTATGCAAATTGAAAACATTACATTCCATGCATCATAATATTCATAATTACCAGAAAGGAGGTTGTGACAGAAGTTTGGACCAAGGCAAAGTGTAGCCAGTGGTCGACTTGACAGAAGCTGTTTTTTCCTTAAAAGGCAGAGTGTGATAGCTTAATAAAGCTGTCCATGCCAAACTCATGCCCCCTATATAAATAAATTAGTAAGCACCACAAAAGTATCTCATTTCTGCTTGAAAACAAAATTAACAAAAAGATGCGTTCAACTATGGGTACTTTCCGTTTCACGCATGATGAGCATAATGCATCATTTATCCTTGTTTAACACTCGATGAACAACAAGGATAAATGATGCCATTATGCACATCATGCGTGAAACGGCGTGAAACGGAAAGTACCCTATAATTAAATTATTCTTATATGACATATGTTCAAAAATTATCATCTTTTATCTATGAATTCTTCAATTAATTTGACATAAGCTACATTGTACCTAACGCCCGAAAGACAGTCGTCCAGTTATAATTCTCCAGAAGATACGAGCCTAAAGACCCAGTGAGTAGAGTGCCTAGAGCAGATCCCGATGTTAATAAGCTAAAGAAGGAGGCTCTTTCTGCCTCGTGCAAGCGTTGGCTGATCAAGCTAATCATGCTAGGAAAATGCATTCCTGTAAGTGACAGGTGTCGTATTATCCACTATTGCCTTTGGTGCAACTGTATAACGTTAAAAATTTACCTTGGAATGCTCCATTTATCATTCTCATCGCTGCAACGAGCAAAACGGAGGTTCCATCCCCAGAAAAGAATTCTATGATTTCTGGCATGAGGAAGGTTGTTGCTGACCAACCGAGGGCAGATATCCACAGCACTCTCTGCCCACCGATTTTATCGCTAATATAGCCGCTGGCTACCTGCGTCAACGTATAGCCCCAAAAGAAGCTTGATAGTATTATGCCTGAATCCGATTTCGACCAATTCTTCTCCTGACTGACAACAGGTATCAACAAGGGGACCGATGTACGCGTGGCGTATATCATGCACGTGCCACACAACAACGACAGGAACCATTTCTGCCTCTCCCTCCTAAACAAAAAAAATTTTCTCATGTTCTGATCCTTACAATGCCGCTCATAATAGCAATTGTAAGGGCAACTTTGATCAATCATTTATCAATTAAATTGACAAATTTGCTTAAAACAAAATTTCTAACTATATAATTCATTATCCCTGATCTAATCTGTTCTTCTATATGTTCATACAATAGAAAATTAATAATTCTGTGTTAACAAAGTAATGCAGGTATTGACAAGTTAATCAGAGTTCGGTCAAAGTCATTGTAAAGTGTAAATAATGAATAGATCAGCGAAGCCTCTTTGTTTAGAAAATCGATGATAGCTTTCAGATCAATGTAACCTTTTGATTGTGGTTGTATACCTCGACCAGGACAAAGCGGTCCTGTCATCGGACGGAGTGTCCAGCGATATCTGTAACTGCATCGTGTTTCGTGTTCGCGGACTCGTTTTTAGCTCGTCGACTTCAATTTCCGTGTTGGAGCATCTCCGGCTCTCGTCGACGTTCCGCCAGAGCACGCCGTGACTTTCGCGCGCATATTTAGCGTTATTGACACGCGGCCAATCTGTCAAAATCCATACACGTCATGCTAATCTCTGCGATAACCTCTTCACTTCGACCTTCGACTCGGGACTCGGGACTCTGGGCTGCTCGGGGCTCTCAGGATTCCTGAGTCAGGAAGTATATATTCGGCCCACAAACACACGTCGTTGCGAATCGAGCTGGATTTTTGTCACACATGCGCAACAAACGCAGAGTAGTAAAGTACTTGTATGTAAATAAAAAAGTTTTTGACTAATACTGTCGCGACTCAACTACCTTAACTCACTTTTCTGGTTTTAGTATATATAAGATTCCAACGTCCATTTTGTTATAGCCACGTGAAACATGGGTGAATATAAATATAAGTAAAATAAATATAAAATGTAAATAAACAAACGCGCGCGCGCGCACACACACACACACACACACACACGCGCGCGCGCGCGCGCGTGTGCACATCCGGAGAGATTATCCAATCACATGAAAAACGCGATGCGATGAGAACTTCGCATTAGAGGTTGATAAATGATAATTATACACGCGCGCGCCAATTTTGTGCGTATTACTTTGTGTAAATCCACCTGGACAGACTTTGACACTTATGCCGATAAAAGAGGAGATAGAAGGGGAAAGAAAGACGAAGAAAGAAAATATTGACACATATATGTATACGATGTGATAAGATGTGATTTAATAGTCATTTAAACAAAAACTTCCGGACTTGGATAAACATCTGTCTATGCTCTAGAAAATACGATGTGCAAGAGCTAAAGTACATTTATTTATTCCTTCGACCATCACTTTCGAATCGCACTGTAAGTCATGATACCTATGCCTGAGATGTTCGGCGACGTTTGAGAATTGCTTCGAAAAACTTTGAACGCTCCATCACGGAAATGACAGAGGTAAATTAAATATACAGTCGTGTTTTCTTGACTCAACATTATTTTATTCGTTTATTAATATATTTACTTCATATTTTGCATTGTTAAAACGTTGCTTTACGTTCTGCTTTACGCGATTGAATGAACACAAATCATTTTATTTTTCAGACACAGAGTGATTGCATATACAATTCGATAATCATGTATTGTAAGTATACTCGCGCCGTGCCAGTGCTCTTCACCAGTGTTTGTCACATTTCATTTACTCTGTCGTTCATTATTCTGAAAAAGGAACTGGAGGGTCGATATTTTTAATTTCAGACGAAGAACGGGCTAAGAAATGCCAGACATTTCTACGTCATCCCAACGTTCGTACATGTATCCTCAAATTTAAGGAGCAGCTTGCCCACAATCCGTTTTTGCAAGTGGCTACCTTCATCGCAATAGCGTCGCTGTTGACACCTGTCCTCTTGTTTATCATGTTTGCTATTATCAGTGGTGTATTTATATTTATTGGTTTTATGATGGTTCAAGGTAAGGATCGATACACATTTCTGTTCTCGATCACAGAACGTGCGCTATTGCTCAGACTCTAACCAAGTACGTTTTTATTTCAGTGACAGTATTGGCTATTGGCGCAAGTATTTTAAGTTGTGTACTTTTCTGCATCGCAAGCACTATTGTAATGGTAGGATTATTTATCCTTTTCGTCTATTACATGTTATATTATACAAACCACGCGTTCAATCTTTTGATATGTACTAAAACCTGAGTTGTGTATAAAGACTTATATTTTTAATAAGTATAAAAAAGAATAAGAATATAAATAACACTTAAATAGAACAAAAAAAATGTTTTTTAATGTTTGCCATAAATTAAAGATATATTCAGTGTGTGTGTGTGATATATATACGCAAGACCATATCCAAATATGGAGGTATTATATATAGACTGATATATATATATATATATATGTCTAGATATATATTATCTATCTTAAAGTAATAAAATATTAGAATTACATAATCTCACTTAAGGTAGTCGTCTCGCTACGTGCTAGTCATGTGACTGTTTGTAGGTTTTCACGTTCAGAAATATATTTTAGGCAATTTTTGCTAAGGGAAAAATAATTTTATGAATTATGGTGTAAAATTTGATACGTGACAAAGTATGTTACTTTTTCCAAATTCTGTGATTTTTCTCATTTGACTCCGTTTTGATCAGCTGATCATGCGAGTCGTCGAGAAAAGTTACAAGTGAGGTTACATCTCCTTGTCGATTGAATTTTGACAATTACTGAGAAAGGGTTTCTAAATGCATGACAGGGGTGTCAATCACTATCCAATTCGGCTAAGAAAGACGAGCCCCATAACCTGCAACTACAGTAATTAGCCAGCGGCGTTTCCAAGTCTTCCCAACCTCACCTCGACCAAAAAATGTCTGCTCGATTACCGCATTTTCACTAAAATAAACTAAAAAAGTAGCAGCGAAATCTCCGGTAAACTATATATTTTATGGTTGCATCGGATTCTTCGAAATCTAATGTACAAAAAGCAATGTTTTTTCTCACTTCATCTAATCGAAAAATGCGAAAATATGTGATTGAAACCGTGATAGAGCCTTCTTTTTCTGGCCGTCTGTATATGAAGTAATGCAAAATTTGTGATTTTCGAGATCGATTTTCTAGAGTAAATAGTCGGTAAGGAGCCACAGAAAAAATCGACTGCAAAGCTGATCATATAATTTGATATAAAATCCAAAATCGAAAACTTTATCTAATACATGCCCGACGAGACGACTACCTTAAAGTATAACATTTACATCAATCGGGAATGTTTGATTGAAGATTCTCGCCTCTAATCTCGCCTTTGCTTGTAGACAAATGTATCTCGTGCCACAGCGAGTCAGTTAACTTGTCATTAATCTCTTGATTTTCATAATAAAAGTGGTGAATATAGTCGTGTTTGTTCGAGACATCTGTATCAAGAGTTAAGGACTGCGAATATGCTTTTCTGCTACTTACTAACAAAAAGAAGTAGCTAGCGTGTGAAATATGAAATAACACTCAATATATATTATTGGTTATATAAAGTAACGTAAGACATGAATGTAAAAAAAAAAAGGATACAGCCTTTAATACCATGCTTTGTAGCTTCGTAATCCCATTGTATCTTAGTAAAATCCTTATACAATTTCAACTTTTTTCTATGAAATGAACAAAACAATGACAACACTGATGAAAGATCAAGAACGCATTAATGTGCAATGATAATACGTACTTTCCTTGCTCCAGCACTTGCTGATCTTGCAAATTTGGCTTGGCAGACCTCAAGCTGTTACGTTTCCCTTCTAATTGTTTGATCTCTTGCAAGAGTTTCTTTTTTTCCGCTTCCAGCTCTTCCTGTTAAAAAGTATTCTGTAATAGTGAGATATTCAGATGGTTCCCGGATGGAAAAAAATTAAGGTATATCATACTCACTAAATAAATCTTTTCTCTTGATAGTTCGTTATTTTTTTGCTTCAAAGTTTGTGTCTCCGTATACAGCGTTTCTTTCATAACATCCAATTTTGATGTTAATTCCTTAATCTTAGTTTCGTCCTCTGTAAAATATAAAAATTGGTATAGAAGAAAATTGTAAGAATACGACCACTATCATACAATTTTATAAGGATTTTAAAACAACTTCCCTTCCTAGATTTATTTCCCCTCAAATTAAATTATTCTACGTATTCACGAATAACAAAATTTACCATTGAATCGTTGATCTTGATTTCTTTTGATCTCGTCCACAATTTCTGCCTTAGATAGCAACAGTTGTTGGAGTGTCGATGTATCCACATTCACGAATTTCTTCTTCAGCGATTCTAGCCAGTGGCCTTCCATAGTTTAATATAAAACCAATTAATCTCGCGATAACCTGAGACACGAGATCTCTTTAACGTTTATTTACGTTATAAAATTCGAATCGTCTTTAACAGGGTCGACACAACCATAATATTAAAAAAAGATATAACAACATCAAAATGCGCGCAGTAACCGACCAATGGCGTTTGAGAACAAATCACTGAACAGCCCCTTCTGTCTCTTCACTCCAACTTATTGCACCAGTTCAACTAGTGCAGCTGAGGAACAGCTGCTAAAAGTGCTAAAAGGAACGGACCTGCTGCTATTAGATTTTGTGTCAACGACGAATTAACCTAAACCTATTTAGCTAATTTCTTTTCGAATGTATCTTACCGATTAGGCATTTATTAAGGAAAACTCTCTAAGAACGAAGCGAGGGTGAACGACAGATATGTTGAAGTTTCCAAGATTATTAGTAAATCACGTGAAAGTGTTGGCGAGGCCCGCTTTACCGAGCAAGGCGGATCATTTGTCACAACAAACACGGGTAATTTCTTTTAATATTACTCAAGCAAAGATATAGCCATTCGTACTGTACATACACGTGCATTTTGTCATTCCTGAAACCGTCTAATAGAATCTGACATATAAGATTATTAAATTGTTTCAATGCATATTTATCTTTAATTCCTATATTTATTTGTTTAACATTTTTTGCAGAACACCTTTATTCTCAAGAGAAGATTTCCAACGTCTCTCCACGAGAAGAATTCCAAGCCCCATCGATTGAAAAGGAGGCATTTTATATACGATCTCGTTGAGGATACCAATGTAAGAAGAAGGGAACCGGTTGATTTGATTCTAACGCAATACGTAGCGGGACTTGGTAATGTGGGCACTCGAGTATCGATGCATCCGTCGCGGGCATACCCAGAGCTCTTACTGCCGAGACTGGCCGACTACGCTACTCCTGAGAATATTGAGAAATACACGAAATTGGCAACGGACCAGAGGGACAGCACGCCGTTCAGCTCTGCCTTGGTAGAAAAAACGATCAAGTACCTGTCGCAGAAGCGGATAAAAATCACAATGTCGAAGGATGTGCCGTGGACGTTGGAGAAGTGGCATATAAAAGCGAATTTTCGCAAGGCTGGTATCCACCTACCGGAGGAAGCTATAGCAATACCCGAAAGGCCAATATCCGGGCCGAATCTGGATCTAGAGGGAAAGGAGTTTTACGTGATTCTTACGATTAATAATCGCGAGCAGGTGAAGGTGAGATGTCTCCTGCATCACTGGACCCTGCAAAAGCTGCCGATACCCAGTGATGAGTTCTGGAAGACGCCAGGCGAGCCGATATTTCCCGAGGACAAGCCGATTTTAGACTCTCTTCCGCCCTTCTGGGTGGAAAAAAAGAAAACAATATCGTATTTCTAATGTATTGTGTCATACTATAAATAAATAACGCTTAACGGGGAATAAGAATGCACACGTTTTCTTAGAAGTTCCCAACTTAGATAAATTTTGAATTCCGCATAAGCATTATGATATTGGTTTACAATGATAATTCTATCCTTTTGTGCGATTTGATGAGGATCCTCCAACAAGATTTATGACTGCCGTTCTGATTTCGGGGTCCAGTAAGTGCTTTGAAGTATTCTTCTTCTTTTTCTGTGATTGGCCTTCAAGCAGTACCTGCTCCGAAAACGGCCAGGACGAGCTTTGAAGTATATATACTTGTATAGACGGCGTCATTAATGCGTCATTAACGCCGTCTGTACATACAATGTAGAACTATAGAATCAATAATTTGACTCTGTTATACCTTCACTGTGTTTGAGATCGTGTCTATTTCTAGAAACTGATAACCTGGAAATCTCTACTATGAATATGTAAACAGAAAGCGCTGTTATATTTCTGTAATATAATATGATAGCTCAATATGGGTGAGAGGTACTTTGCATGGGATGAAATTTCAGAAGGATTAATTCTATCAAGGTGAGAGAATAATTTGAAAAAATTCGGAATTCTTTTTTCGCGTACTTAGGACACCTCTGATTAGCTTTTTTTACATTAAGCTCATTTATTTAATTTTAAAACTTCAAAAATGTACTTGAAACGTGCGGCATAATTTAATATCGCGATATATTTGTGATCAGCATTTGAGCATATCATTGTGATATGTATTTTTATCTGCGAATAATACGTTTGTGTTCTGACATCATTGTTTGTATTTTCATTCTATTTAATTAATTTTTTATCCGCGGTATTACGATTGGATTTGGGATTTGGCTTAATTTTTTGGAAAATACTAGACATAAATTAACATAAAAGAGCTCTCGCCAGTCTTTTTATTTGTTGAAAATTCGAAATTCCTGTTGCACATTGATCAGTGCGGCAAAAGCGGAGGATGAACAAGCCAAGCGGCGAAAGAAACGAACCGCTGCCGTCCAAAAGTCGGAAATTTATTGTCCGCACTCGTATCTAATTTTGTGCTATCGGGAAACGGTGAATGACAGCGAAAAGGTGAGGACTGCCCTGATGGAAATATTTTACTGAAAATATAATAAAATTTTACTTCTCTCTCAATTGATCCCATTTTATTGTTATGCCATCAATATTTCAGTAAAAATTCAGTTAAATTCAGTAAATTTCATGACATAAAAAACTTAACATAAAAAAATTTGTTACTTTTAGGCCCGGTTTCACCAACGTGATTTAATCTAATCGGTCGATTAAACTCACTCTTCGTCTCTTTCTAGGGGAACAGTTGGAAAGAGATGAAGAGTGAGTTTAAGGGTCGACAGGAGTAATGGCTCCTGCACACAGGACGCGGAAACGCTTGCCGCGCGGCAAGAAGCGACGCGGTAGCCAATCAACGTGTTGTTTTTCCGTAAGAACCAAAAGTTTATTGGCTACCGCGTCGCTTCTTGCCGCGCGGCAAGCGTTTCCGCGTCTTGTGTGCAGAAGCCATAACACTACCGACCTCTGTCGGGTTGCTTAGCTGCGAGTCCGTATTTTATTTATTATAAATTTTTTAGGAGCCAAAATGGAAAATCCGGCTATGTACCAGCTTGCGGCTGATCTTACTGATTAAAACGAGCATAAGTTTAATGAGATTCGTTAATTAATTTGGTTAAACTTTGGGATAAGCCGTTCCTAAGCAGCTTTGCAGCTCTAAGCAAGCCTGCAAAGCTGCTTAGGAACGGCTTATCCCAAAGTTTAGCCAAATTAATTAACGAATCTTATTAAACTTATGCTCGTTTTAATCAGTAAGATCAGCCGCAAGCTGGTACATAGCCGGATTTTCCATTTTGGCTCTTAAAAAATTTATAATAAATAAAATACGGACTCGCAGCTAAGCAACCCGACAGAGGTCGATAGTGTTACTCCTGTCGACCCTTAATCGACCGATTAGATTAAATCACGTTGGGGAAAGAGTCTCGAGTGGGCAAGCAACGAGTTCGGACGTGTTTCGCGGACGACACGTTTTAACGTGTTCGGACGTGCTTTGTCCGGACGGAAATTTTTTTGAAGTATTGCGACTGTTACTGTCTGCATTGTTATTTCTTAATATATCGAGTCTGAAATACAGCATTAGAATTGTATAATGGCCGACGCAACATCCGAAAAGGAACGCATGTGCCAATAACCAGGAAAGAAGAAGAAGACACGTTGGGGAAACCGGGGGCTCCTGGATGGTCAGCCGAGAACTCTGCGTTGACGGTGGCGACGTACCGTCGCGGCAGAAATCAGAACTCTCTCCTCTCACTCTCTCCAATGGAGAATTCTGTCTTGTGACATGTTGACAACCTATTTTGTTGTGCGTGCTATTTCTTTATTATTCGCTCTGTGCTTGTGCTCTAACGTTTAACGTATTCGTGAAAGTTGTAAAATTGGCCGAAAAGTACGATTTGCATGCGGAAGGAACGTTTTCACCTCCTTTCGATAGTCGTTAAACGGCTGTTTTTCCCATATGTTTAGGCTTCGTTTTATGGCTGTTTGTTTAGTGTCGAAGGAAAAAGGTAGTTTTCGGCCAATTTCGGAAGTGTTCTGAAACGATCTATAGTGATGTTTTATTGAAATGTCTTTTTATTTGAAAATGGCATACACAACAAAATTGGATGTTTTCCTCGCCTGGATAGTAAGAATCCAATAACAGTGTTACATTACATTTCATAAGGAAAATTGTTATTCATTTTGAAAGATATTCAATAATTTTCCAATAACTTCTATTTCACTTTTTATCGATTTCATAGTATTTTCAGTTGGGCGGCTCTGATGAAAATATTTTGCTGAAAGTAATTGCTATGAAATCGATGAAAAGTGAAATAAAAGTTATTGAAAAATTACTGAATATATTTCAAAATAAATTTTTCCTATAAAATGTAATCGATAATATATAATACTGTAAAATATGAGGAAAGTTAAATTATATATACTATTGAAAAGTAAAAACAAAATTTCTTTTATGTTAGGTATCATGAAATGGGGTCAATAGAGAAAGACTTTCAGTAAAATATTTCTGTCAGGCTGGAGCGCAGGTAAATTTTTCATTCTCGATACCGAGAAGAATTTATTCAATTACAGATCAAATTTCGTAAGCATTATCTGAGAAAAGTAACGCCGGACGAGCCAGACATCATAATCTTGCAGGACATCAAAGACCTCGTGCTCTTCCTCCTCGTAACGTCCGTCAGTCCGCAGTTCATAAACTTTTTCCACTTGTCGGCCGTGGATCGATTTTTAAAGGCACTGATCATTTACTTCCAACGCTACGTGGAGATATGGGAAGATCTGGTGCAGGAGCGGGCGGCCACCATGAAGAAGGCGCCAAATCCACTGGCGCGCGGACACAGATCGCGATACGCCGATGAGATGCATGCCCTGCGCTGCGTCCTGGGTAGGGAGTACGTGGACTTGTTGCTGGGCTGCCGGGACGGGCCCCGGTATCATCACATGATGACCGGCGAGAGACGTGCAGCCACGCAATCGCAAGGCGAGAAGGACCTGCGGATCTACGAGGCATTGATAAGCGTGGCCCATCGGGTCGTGTGGATAGCGTTGCAGCGGAAACATTACACCCTAATCGGTACGACGAAGAGTGTACAATGATACACGATGTTCGCAAGATGCTTTGGCATGCTTCGGGCAACTGATCGCCGCGTCGCTGATCCCTTGTTTCACAGAGTTGGAGCTGCACAGACTGCTCCGAACCGAGGCGTACAACACAGCACAAAGACAAAGCGGCAGTCGACTTATTCAGGATATGCTGGAGGATGATATCCGTATATTACATGGTCTCGAGACGACGTTGAAAAGCCGAAAATTACTGAGAAACTCCCCCTTGCCTCACGAGCTGATGTACGCGAATTGCGACTATCGTCTTCTGTCGTTAGGTGATATACATTATTTATAAAAGCATATTCGTATTCAAGGTGATTTACGGAAATAGTATATTTGAAGATATTTAGAGTATTAGGGTATATAGAAACAGTGCATTTTTATCCGGAATGACTTCGACCAAACTCTGACTAATTTAATCGATTAATTCAACCGTTGCTTGAAATAAAATTTTTAACTATATAATTTATCCTTAATCTAATCTTTTTCCACATGTTAAACAAAACATTAATAATTCTCACAAGTAAAGATGTCTGTCATAGATTGGAGGGAGGTCGAAGTTCAAACTCTGGCTGGAATAATATTTTTCGCAATAAATTCTTTATAGTGATTTAAAGAATGTTTATTAGCATCAAAAAGTTAAATCGATTTAAGTATGTTGAATTTTTTGTTCCAACGAAAAACTTTTATTTTAAGACCGACAAATAATCGGCGTACAGTTTGAGTGGAGGAAAGTATTATAAGTTCACACAAAAATATATTAAGCTACAAAGATCCAGGTCGACTGAAGATAGCATATTGCTAGTAAATACTTGTAAGAATCACTTATCGGTCAAAGATTCTCTTATTATTAATGATTAACAATTTTATCAAAAATAGTACAATTAGTGATAAGTTAATCATTGGAGTAAATTAATCAAAGTTTGATCGAAGTCATTCTTAATCATCTATTACTAAACCATAATATATCTGCGCAAAGGATATAGCTATGTATTTTGCGTAGCAAAAATATTATATTGTTCGTACTTCCATCTAAAGGGGTGGTAGATATCGACCTACACCATCCGAAAATCGCTTATCTAAGGAACGCTCTTCTCGTCGACGAGGAGATGCTGTCTCAGTTGAAGATTAAAGTAGGCATCCTGGGTCATAATCGTTCGGATTACGACATAATGTTAATGCCGTACGAACCGGAGGAACCGACGAAACCAACGGAGATTGGTTTACTCGACAAAAAATCGTTGGAGACGAGAAAGAGTATCTTTGTACCTAAAATCTTGGTAAGCGTCCTATCGCTCATGTAAGAACATGAATTTCAACTGGATACGCAAAAAGGAACGAATCTCTGAGATATTTCTATTTCGTGCAAAGGAACAAATTGAGGAGATCGAAAGCTTGCCCGAGGAAGTGATGGAGGAATTCCCAGTGAGAAAGATTCAAGAATTGAACGAAAGATACGACAGGATTCGAGAAAAAGCCCGGATAAAATGGATTCTTCGAGAAATAAAACGACGTGAACGCAAAGCTGTTGACACCTACTCTATAGCGACAACTTTAGATTGAATGCCCAAGGAATTTCACAAGAAATTAAAATATTTATATATTGATACGGATAAATTCTAAATTCTCTCTTGAATAACGATGAAGGATGAATTAACGAATACAATATTTTTGGTTCTTATCTATCGATATAAAAATAAAATACACAAGTCCAGTTGTGTTTCGTCTAACCGACATTATCATTAGGATATGAATGATAAGGATGGATATAAACTGAACGCTATAACACAATGTAAAAAATATGCTTATTATAATTGTTGATGCCTAATCAAGAGTAATAATGCTGATATTTTACAAGAAGATACACATATAGGTACATTTCAAGCAATGCGTTACGATTAAACTCGGCATTGTCCTGTTCATAAATAATTATTGTACCTAATCGCTACCGCTATATACGTAGTAACAATACATACGACGTTAATTTAATCCCCAATGTGGGTCGACATGTAAATTATCCCGTTTTTGTTTGCATCTACATGCGATAAACTCACTTTAGCGCTTTTTTTTGCAATCGCTCACACTTAGCTAAACGTTTATTATTTAAAGTGCGCTTTGCTCCAGTGCGATCCGTCTCTTGAACAAGTAACACGCATTATATCGCAACATAAACCGAAAAGAGAGAAAGAAAGGAGATGTCTCAATGTTTGGCACAATGATTTTGATAATAAAAACCAGATTTTATAAACATCTGCCCGTTATTATGCACACACACTTTCGCGTTTTGAGTAGTTTGCTTCATTTGTAAGCTAAACGTGTAATATATAATAGTTTCCCGTCTCATCACGTTGTTACGATATGTATTGAAATTATGATGATTCACAATATATCCGTTTTACCATTACACACGGAATTATAACAATGTACTGTTGTGCACGTGTGGTACTTTAGAAGTCAACTGGCATTAAGCAATTCAACCATTCACGCCGATCTAGTTTTACTTTCAGAATCTGTGCCTTTATGCTCCTCATAAAAAAAAAAGAAAAAGATCTTCTCAAATAATCATCGGAAGAGTGCTCTCTTGAAAAAATATACGTGATAACGTTTTCCTTTACTAATACATAGCTAATGCGCAGCGTGTCATCGTCTCATTGTAAGGCTGCAAAGCGTGTTGCATGTTCGGTAACAATGTTGAAAAATGAAAATTTTTTCGGCATTTCATTTGTCTACATGAATATAATACAGAATGGATAAAATGGCAATATTGATTATGCACATATTAACAATATAACGTTATTTAATAAATGTGATTATTTAATTGTGTTACTGTAGGAATAAGATGATGGAAAAAAACGTGATTATATACACTACGTGTCACATATTTATGTAGACATATGTAGGTTTTTTTAATAAATTCAGTCCTGTGTTTGCACAGACACAAGGTTTTATAATGAAAATTAAATTCTGGAAAAATGTATTTTATTTAAATAAAATAAAATTCAAATATAGTAATTTTCAGAGGATGATACTGCATAAGATGTATATCCCAGATTCATACTTTTTTTCATGTGCTGTATATTTTCACCATTGGAAAAATAATGCAAATACCAATTTTTACATTCTGCAAAATAATGGATAATTTTACTACGACAATTTGCTCTAATGTAAGAATGATATATGTATATATATATATACAAAGTTATATACGAACACCAAATATTTCTTTCAAATATTACGTTTGTTGACTCCAATTATTCTGTACTTTAATTTGTAAAGTTAAATTCCAATTTGTAAACCTGAATACGTTTCTCACAGTTGCTATAGTATAATCGATAACAGATAAAATCATTACAAATCAGTCATAAAAATACCTTTGTACCTATTATTTGAGTAATCAGTAATTAGCTAGACATTACGTGTAGTTTAATAAATATGGGAGCTATTAGAGTAACGTAATTTAGATAACTCCTCCGCTGTTTCTTTCAATAAAAACAAGCCATATATAAAAATGAAAACTTTTTTAGCTCGCGTGTGTTGGAATAAAGTTTGAACCATTTACGTGAATTGCGTCCACTTCCTCTCCATCTACTTATACATTTCGTTACCCCCTCCAAAATGATTGCGTGTATTAATTGCAGCTATAACCATTTTTCTAAGCAAATTTGTCAAGTGCAAGTCAAAGTATCTGCAAATAAGCTACAAAGAGATATTGCATTTAGTATAATAATGACGCAGAATGTCCGTGATTATTTGTCAAAAAAGATGGAATTCTCGATTTTTTACATTACTACTTGTTTGACATAAACCTACCTGGTGGTATTGTACCCAATGCTATTTATACTAAATTCATAAAATTTGCTATCGGTTTTTTTTCTTTTTTTTTCATTTGTTAATTTCTGTATGTCAATCCCTGCCATTATCTCGGACTTGCGTGGCTACGTAATAACAGTCTATAACACAATCTTACGTTTAGCAGCACAGACACAAACAGTATTTCTTTCTATGTTACAAGGAACACGCACGAATTCCTTAGAAAAAAAAAAGAAAAAAAAATTACGTTAGGATTGGTGGGGCTACGAGGCAATATCCGACATAAGCTGGGCGAGCAATGCCGGCTCTAAAAGTCCATGCGTCTGCCCCATCCTCTCCAAGTTTCGTACATCTTTATCAACCTCTTCCAAAGCCCGTTGCAATTCCTCCTCTTCTTCTCTCGACGGCTCATAATCTCCGTTTCTACCCTCTATAAATTTAAACAACTTACATTATCTTACGAAATAAATAAATAACGAATTCTACACAACTGCGAGATTCACAAAGTGCAGAATACCGAAAGTATGTGTCCAATACAATGTGAAATGCAATTACCGATAAATAAGTCATTAAAAGCATCCGGAGGTAAGTTGTTCAGCACGGTGCCAAAGTCATGCTCGGCAGAGTCCAAGGAAGCGAATACTTCGTTATCCCCAAGCTCGACTTTGAGCCCTCCGCTCAGACCAAGAGAGCCTAATCCCAATCCTAGATTTAAGTTAGACGAATTTGAACTTCCCTGCGGAACATTCAGGTTGTTCAACGTCTTGTTATGGTTTTCACTACAGTTTATTTGGCTCATGTAATGACTCTCCTCGTGCATCAATGCAGCACCCTTGGTAGTCTCTATCTTATTCGAGGGCGGCCGTTTGCGTTTTTTCGACTTGGACTTGGGTTTAGGCTTCGCCGGGATAGGGGGAGAGACTGGCTTTTTACGAGCTTTCTTTGGTTTGGATTCTTGAATTTTACGGTGATAATTGTCCCTCTTCCGCGCGTGCTCCGGGCAAAGAGGCAATTCGTGCGCGACATCAAACACAGGAACACAACACTGTGTGTTGTCACTAAACTTGGCAGTGCAATACTCGAATAAAAGCTGATCTCCGTTTAACATAATGTGGCGGGAGCAATGCCGAGTACAAGGCAAAGACGTCTGTTGGCATCCCTCCGCCCCGCACGGCCCGCCAACTAGCAACGGCCCGTCGAGTATCTTGCTGGTGCTCGGCGAGTCGCTCAAAACTCGCGCGGTAGAAGCAGGATCTTTGGAAGCGGCCTCCAGCAAGCATCTGACCCTGTGCCGCAGTACAGCTTCAGAGTCAGCCCCCTCGATACGCAACTGAAGCAATTGTCGTTGTAGCTGCGAACGCAGTTGGGACAGTCGAGCCGCTCGATTCGGCGACGCAATGGACTCGCCGGGGAACCAATGATGCTGATAGATCGTCATCTCGTCCCCACTTGAATCGCTGTCGGATATCTCGTCCCCGGCCCTCGGATAATACAACAGCGTGTGGTCCCGACTTTGCCTCCTAGATCGCAATCTCTGCAAATTCTCGATGTGTCGCTGCTTACGCTGAACTAGATTAGAAAATTTGTGACCCAGGTTCACCCCAATCCCGTCTTCGACGCTCGTCTCCGCCGTGGCATTAACCCCGACAATCTTGTAGCCCGCGCCTGGCACAGGTGCCACCCTTATCCTCTGCTTCACGCATTTCCCCTTCGGCTTGTTGTTCTTGCAACTTTGCATCACTTCGGAATTTGTGGGTGGAACCACCGTGGCATTTCTCCTCGCTGCCGTGGCAAATGGTTCCGGTTCACTGAAAATGTACGGATCAACATCTTGATGTGCCTCGGTTTTCAGCAAAGCCTTCAATCGGTCCGAAAACTTCAATTTATTGTCCATGTTTGAGTTTTCGGAAATAGGGACCTTCATTGATTGCCGCTTCTGTCCAGATCTGTTCCACCTGCATTCTCAAATCCTCCAAGTCAACTTTCTTCCTATCTAGATAAAACTTAGTTCACGCTATGTGCCAAGATCCAAGTACAAGCTACCCCATTGATTATTAATAATGTAATACTGAGACTGTTGTACATGAGAAAATAAAAAATGTTTTATGTTATATCACAGATATTGCTATTACCAAGTTAGCCAAGTAAAAAAAAGAAGAAGATTTAAGCGTATTTGCACGAACCGAACGTTCTACACTACATAAGACTCGATAAATTAAAAGGTAGATTGAGCGATACACCAGTCACATTTGAGTATATCGATAACGTTACACTAATGTATCTTTCTCCTCTAAACGTACACAGTCAAACAAGTCATGAAAATTGCGTTAAACTAACAGAAGGCTTGCGGAACGACTCAACAACTCTTTGTATAGCTACAAAGTACAGAGATTAATACTCGACCGGCATCGTCAACGTCGTTCAACGCTACTCGTGACTGCGACCTACGAATGTCCGCGACACGCGGGTTTCCTGGTTCGAACAACAAGCGTGAACTTAGTCCATTGCTAGATCAGGACAAAAACGATCCTTGCCTCGCATAGCAGTGCCTCTACGCCAAGCGACAGCCTACACATGTTCGAGCAACTGCGTCGTCATCATCATCGTCATCAACGTCGTCGTCGTCGCGTGTCGGGCGGACGTCAGGTCGGTGTGCAGCACTGCCGAAGTGGCGCGCCTCGAGGATCCCGCGGTCGCGATCGTTGCCATATCACCGGAGGGTGATCTCCCCGCGCGCGGGGGGTGCTCGACGTTCGTCGCTCCGACGGACGGGGTCCTGTCTTTCCTGCCTGCCTGCCTTTTTTTCTCCTCCGTTTAGGTTAGGTTCGCTCACGTCGGGACGACAGAACAGCCCGATCTCAGCGAAGCGATGGGAAGTACTCTCGGGACAGACCTCGCAGCATACTCGTGTCCCACGAAATGAGATCGCTCGCGATCGCAGGGCCCGCTACTCGGCCACCAGCTCTCGTTCTCGACGTCGGACTCTCTCGACTCGGGGTGATCAAGGTTGGGACACTTGGGACGACACACTGGCGATCGCTCCCGCGGACAAAGGCAACGGTCGGGGGCGGCACGTCGAGACGGCGTACTCGCGCGCGGACTCGCTTCACCACGGGCGGTCACACACGACGCGGGTCACACGCGCAAAATTTCTCGACGTCCGTCGATAATAACATTAGAAAGACATGTCAAGACGTGCGGGGGCAGCAAAATGGCGGCCGCGGCGCGGCACGGCACGGCTGACGGTACGGGTCAGCCCTCGGGGCTCGGGCGAAAAATCCCTGAATCCGCGGGCGATAATCGCCGCGGATTCGGCGACGGCGGCGGTGTCCGCGCCGAATTTAATTCCGAACGGCGCCGCGGGCGAGACGCGCGACGAGCGGGAGGCCGCGCCACGTGGCGAAAAGGATGATGGTCCGCGCTCCGTGGGACATAACCTGTACGCCGTGTACAGGGTACAGGGTTTTCGGGCGAGCGACAATTTTCCCTTTCAGAGGCTTCTTTCTCCCTCTCTCTCTTTCTCTCGTACCTCGCGCCTCGTCGCGTTCCTCGAGCGCTCTAGAAGGAATGCTGGGAAAGGAGATGCGAGAAGCCGAGCCGAGCAGGCGAGACGACAAGACTTTCCCCGTATTCGTTCGCGTGAGCCAGCGATAACGACTCGTCCAACTATGTCGGCGTTGCTTCATGCCTCCTGATATCAGGATTTATCGCGATTCGCGAGCCATGCGTGAATACAAGGTTCGTTTCTTATTGTAGCTGAACTTTTCACACGTCTTCTCCGCATCCTTTTCCTTTCTCCCTCCAGCAACCAGTTATTTATTTCACTTTAAATGCAGGAAGTATGACGTAGTACAATTACAAAGAATAAAATCCTGCGTTTGTTCCTCGTTCCTCGCAGCTGAATCCTGAATCTTTTACCTGTATGAAGTTAGCCCCCCATTTTTTGATTTCAAATATTTTTTTAGTTGTTCCCGGTTGTTCTCTGTTTGTTCTACATTGTTCCACTGTAATCCAAAAAAACAAAAAACGGTGAAAAAAGCAAAAAAACTGTTTTTTAAAGTAGCCTCCCATTTTTTGAAAAATCCAAATTTCTTGGTTGTTCTGGATTGTTCTAATTGTTCTAAACATTGTTCCAGAATATTAGTTTGATTGGTCAAAAACTTTAAGAGATATTGAAAAAAGAAAAATTTAGGAAATAACCAGTTTTTGGCCATTTATTCGTAAACAAAATGACTTACAAAACTGTCGATTTAGAACATATTTCTAACCGCGTAGAACAACTGAGAACAAAATTTTTAAGACCAAAACAAGACCCTAAGGGGTACTTTACTCTTCACCGGAAAAATTTATTTTTCGATTTTCTTAGTTAAAAATCTTGTTCCAGGCTTCCCGCTTTAAAACTATCGTGTTCTCTACTGGAACAACTCAGAACAAAATTTTTAAGACCAGAACAAGAACCTAAAGGGTACTTTACTCTTCATCGGAATAAATATTATTTTTTGGTTTTCTTCGTTAAAAATCTTGTTCCGGGCTTCCCGCTTTAAAACTATCGTGTTCTCTACTGGAACAACTCAGAACAAAATTTTTAAGACCAGAACAGAACCTAAAGGGTACTTTACTCTTCATCGGAAATATTATTTTTCGATTTTTTTCGTTAAAAATCTTGTTCCTGGTATTAAAAATTTTGTTCTGAGTTGTTCCAATAGAGAACACGATAGTTTTAAAGCAAGAAGCCTGGAACAAGATTTTTAACTAAGAAAATCGAAAAATAAATTTTTTCGGTTAAGAGTAAAGTACCCCTTAGGGTCTTGTTTTGGTCTTAAAAATTTTCTTCTGAGTTGTTCTACGCGGTTAGAAATATTTCTAAATCGACAGTTTTGTAAGTCATTTTGTTTACGAATAAATGGCCAAAAACTGTTATTTCCTAAATTTTTCTTTTTTCAATATCTCTTAAAGTTTTTGACCAATCAAACTAATATTCTGGAACAATGTTTAGAACAATTAGAACAATCCAGAACAACCAAGAAACTTGGATTTTTCAAAAAATGGGGGGCTACTTTAAAAAACAGTTTTTTTGCTTTTTTCACCGTTTTTCGTTTTTTTGGATTATTAACAGTGGAACAATGTAGAACAAACAGAGAACAACTGGGAACAACTAAAAAAATATTTGAAATAAAAAAATGGGGGGCTAACTTCATACAGGTAAATCTTTTGCATTTTCTCAGCACGCATGTCCAAAATCGGGAAGATGTCTTTTTATGTCCCGATTTTGGATACGATACTGCCTGAGTTCTTTTTCTCTCCGACGATGCATCCCACTTCATTTTAGGTACAGAAGGTATAAATGCACAACTACAAAAGATATTTATTCTTTGTAGCTAAAAACGTTTTATCTCTCGTGTTTCTTTTTCTTCAACATTGCATTATACAGGGTGATTCAGAAATACTTGTATACAAACTTTGGGAGCGAGTTCTCTACACATGACAAAAAAAATGTCACATACACACACATACACATACTGAAAAAATCTAATGGATTTAGATCAGGCAAACACGCAGGTCTGAAATGTAATCTTTTGATTCATTTCGCCGGACCACATGTATATATAACTTTTATGTAACACGTGCATGGAAAGTGGCCCTTTACGCACGCTACGCGTGCGTGATAGACCACTTTCCACGCACTTGCAACATAAAATAGGGTGTGCAAGTCGTGGGTGAAGATGAGCCGAAGGCGAGCTTCCAGCACTTGTTGCACAAATAACTATTCTTCTTTAATGTGTGGAGAACTCATCCTCAAAATTATTTCTGCAAACGAGAAGTGAAAGTATTTCTGAATCACCCTATATGTTCTTATCTTTTACCTTCTATAATCTGATGTGATTCATATTTAAGTAAATACGAAAGTCATCCTGGATGATTGTTGTATGAGTCATTTGAATTTTTGTGCGGCTGATAGGGTTATTTTTAGAAAAAAAAAACTTATATGACGATCTTGAAGTTTGCTTTCTACTTTTCTCTTGGAAAATTCTTATCGCGCTACTCGTGTTTGTATTTTGCGGCAATCAAGTATGGAAACATTGGAAACCACGGATTCGTTATCAGTTTCAAAAGTTTGTGGATCCGTCGCGAAAAGATTAATTACCCGGAATTCATAAATATATTTTATTGGTCATTATGCAAGCCGAGTAAATCACTTCTCGTTTGCAAAATGGACACGAGATTGTTTAGATACATAAAGGAGCGGCGATTCAGGGTTTTTCTCTCTTTATGTAACTTCCATAAATTTTGATGAATTTTGATAATATATAAATGACGGTCTAGAGGAAAGATTTGATAAATCGAATATCTCCAAGTATGATGGCCATGATCGGTTGGCTCGCATTTAAACAACTATAGCTTACAGAAGAGGAAATTCAAACGTGTCGTCCACCTGTTGATACTTAATAACATTCTCGAGGTTTCGTATCACCGAGTTGAAACTTTGTAAATCTCAGAAATTACAAGCGCTCTTTTACCAATAAATGATGAAATAATACATTCATTTATAAGCAATATTGTTGTAATTATATTATACATATAATTGCAACATATGAAATTTATTATATCGCTATTTATATATATATATATATATATGTATTATATATCAAAATTCATGGAAGTTACATGAAAACAGAAAAACTTTTTGTGTATATTCAGAATGCATTGTATGTCGTATATAATAAAATTTATTGTATCGCCATTTATGTATTATTTATCAAAATTTATGGAAGTTAAATAAAAAAGAAAAACTGTATATTTAGAATGCACTGTACGTCATGTAAAAAGAACTCGTAAAATATGCGCATGCAATTTATACCGTCGAGAAAGATCTCTTTCATTCAGATGAAACGGAAATTAAATTGGACTCATGTTTGAAATACGTATTTTGTAAATAACAACACTGTGTTATCACAAATGTTTATCTTTCAACAAGGTGCTATACAACAAACTGTGTACACGTGACACACACGCTCGATCGTTCCGATGTTCCTGCTGAAAATCGGCAGAAATCCGTTCATTTTTTGACAAACTCCACCCGACAAAATACCATGTAATATGTTAAAACATATTATGTAACATAAACGTGTGTATATACTAGGATGTCTTACGAATCTCAATTTACATTGAGACCTCCATACAATTGTTAATTAATAACAAATAAATTTCAAGTTATTTTACATCATTAACTATTAAATGCACAATTGGCTCAAGGGAAAAATAATTAAACGAAGAATTTAATTTCCTTAGAACGTGAAAAAAAGAAAAAAATGTACATTTGTGATTTGCTCTAATAAATATATATTCATATAAATATATCTCGAAATATATTTAGGTACTCAATTATATCGGAGATGATTACGTGTGATCTGCGTAGTAATTTGGAAAAGATGTTCGTTACATTAATAAATAATGTAATTATGCAACAAACGATTTTTCTCTTACGAAAAATGGATAACGTAAACGAAAGACGGTTAACAATGTATACATACGTATGAACCAAACATTATGACGAAGAAGATTCGTGAATACAATATTCGTAAGACTACCAATCTGTCTACCTGTTCCGGAGACAAGAATGAAAACTGTCATTCTTGGAATATTCTCTATTCAAGTCGGTTGAACTGTTCTGACGACATTAAATTCTTAGTTCGAGGTATAGTTTGTGGTAGACCCAAGGGACGGTAATTCTTTTATTACAAAAGTTGTATTTGCAAACTGTTTATGAAATAGTCAGCGAATTTTCGTTACGTCGTTCGTCGTTGAGGTTTCTGTCCTTTAATAACAACTGGCCGGCCTTTTATGAAACCTCGCTTACGCCGTGCATTCTGAAACATCAATGCCCGACCCCCCATAACTTCAACTACGTTTCCTGATCAATCGATGCGTAACAATAAAAACGGCGAAACGATACGAAAAATCGTACGAATAAAAAAAGATAAATCTATTATTCTTTACCTTAAGACTTTATCATAAATGTAATATATGCATACCAACCTTTTTGCTAATATACGAATTCGCACGGCGTGTGATAACTCGCTCGGAAATCGGAATTCTTGGTCTATTAAACTCCGCTGGTTTCTTCACCCTACGAACGTGTTTCGAGATTAATATCAACGCAAAACAATAACAGGAAAGTAGTGATACATTTAATTATAAGAGAAAGCTATAATAATTCACCTGTAAATCCTGACAAGCCAATGCTCAGTGGTGTAAGCTTCCTCCAGATATGTTAACTGGAAGTTCTTATTGCCTATTTCCGCATTACGAGTACGATCGTAACCGTAAGGCGACCGATAGTCTATTTTAACGTCCCCGAACCGGTAGTAACTCAGCTTGTACATCAGTGAGTTCAGTAGAATTGGGGAGCCTTCAGAATCGACGCGGAATTCCCCCCTTTCAGTGAAATAATCACTCTCGCGAATGTCCTGGGGATGTTCGCCCTCGGCGATACGGACCATCCATAAGAATTTGTTGATATCGTCACCACTATATCCAATCATCCCGCCAAAAATGATCAACACGTAGTCCACATCCAGGGACGTCATGATCTTGTAAGCAGCACTTTCGTTCGAGCTCATCGCTTTACCGACCAGAGCTATGTGCGAATTATTCCATGTATTATTGTCCACGAGGGTAGTTCTGCAAAAGGGAAATTGACGTAGCAATATCAAATCGCTTTCACATATATATTAATTTAAATACATATGACCTTATAAGTATTGTACCTGTTAGCCATACCAGCAATCTGGTATCCGTAATCCCACCAGCTCATGACTTTCGCGTCATTGGCCGTGTTTTGGGCTAACCAATAATAAGCCTCTCGAAAATCGTCCAGTATAGCCCTGCCGCCGTCGTTACTGTAGGATGCCAAAACGATAGATGGACTAGAGTAAGCGTTGCTGGTCACCCACGTGCAGTGCACGGTAAACATCATCAGCAGCATCAGCATGCCAATGAGAACAACGTTACGGAGATTGGGACCTAATCCGTCACCGTTGCCTTTTGACCTCTCGTGCTTCATTCTACGAAGTTTACCGGCTTTATCGTATAACGCTCTGCCGGGACTTCTCTCTCTTTCTTCCTCGCTCTCCTCGTTGCTCTCGCTACCGTTGTTTCCGTCCCTGTCCTCCTCTTTGAAGAACAGTTCCACGAGTCTGCTGACAGCGACACCGGCCAGCATACACACCACCGGAGTCAAGGTCAACATAAGCCTTACCATCACACCAGCAAAATAAACGGCACTTATGGCGTACAGTACGACTGCAAAGAAGATCGAATATTAGTTATCGTTAATATTTTATCCCAAGACATATCCAGGATCGCGAATTCTTACCAAAGACACGTTCATCATTGACGTGTGTAATGCAGTACCAAAGACCGACCGGGAACAATGCGACAAGAACATGCAGATCAAAGAAAAAGCTGAACCAAGTTGTCGGTTGATGTTCCGATACAGACGCTATTATAGGGATATGTATCTTGGCATAACCGGTATCCCACAATGAGTAAAATCTACCGCTCCAGGGGGCGACGACGCCGGCGTACGTTAATACGATCAGAATAAATAGAAGCATAGCAGTTGTTACAGCTACCACACCACCGAAATATTTCATCTCGGACTTAGTAAGTACAGTTCTTAAGTATCTGGAATCAGAGAAACCGCGATATGAGTATACTGCAATTGGCGTGTTTCAAAATGTCTGGGTCAATTCTCATCAATGTAATTTTCTGATGAAAAATATGCTATACAAACATAGACGCAAATTTTTTCTGTGTTACAAACATCAATAGTTGCAGGATAGTATAAGTAAAATTTTCAAAATTCAAATGACTATGCAAGCATTATTCGATATTGTTCGGCATTAGATATGACAATAAAGTTTGAATTCACAATTAAACTTTATATAATTGTAAGTCTTTTAGTTTGCACTATTTTTACACATTCTGTTAGCAATAGACTTTAATCAAGTCCTTTATTTCTGTTTTATCTTTTATGCTTGTGATTATCAATTTAGACAGAAAGAGGTAATTTTCATCAACTATTGAACTATTTGTGGATGCATTTTATCCATGTATTGGATGTATTGAAATTTTACTATATATTTATGCTTGCAGTTGAGAGTTAAGAAGCTAGTGAAATATATATATATATATATATATATATATATATGGGACATTCCATGTCAACCGGAACAGCGCCGTGGCCAAAATTTGAGTGGGTTTAAAAATTTTTTTTAGGGTGCAAAATTTATGTAAACATATAAGCTTTCGAATACCGAGAGCGCATTTGAAAAAATTCAAAATGGCGGCCTTAGTATGGCGCCTAGAATGCATAATAAAAAGTTATAACTTAAAATTTGTGATTGAAAAAAATATGGTCATATTCTGCGTCAAATTTGAAGTATAAATGCCCTCTTGCAATTTTTCGATATAACGCATCCTTTTCGAGATAAAAATTTATTAATATCGAAGTGCTGATTAAACTTGGAAGACACGTAACTTGTGCACGTGATAGTAGGTTTTGGGGTCACTGAAAACAAATCTGATATGTCAGGTGTGTGTGTGTGTGTGTGTGTGCGTGCGTGCGTGCGTGCGTGCGAGCGTGCGTATTAGTATCTCCCGTAACAGACCGCCTTTTAGTATTTTTCTCGGTTCTTATACGTGGCCAATTACTTGCACGCATGCATGCACGTGCACACACACGCAGATGCACGCACGCACGCACGCACGCACGCACGCACACACACACACACACACACACACACACACACCTGACATATCAGATTTGTTTTTAGTGACCCCAAAACTTACTATCGCGTGCACAAGTTACGTGTCTTCCAAGTTTAATCAACACTTCGATATTAATGAATTTTTATCTCGAAAAGGATGCGTTATATCGAACAATTGCAAGAGGGCATTTATACTTCAAATTTGACGCAGAATATGACCATATTTTTTTCAATTACAAATTTTAAGTTATAATTTTTTATTATGCATTCTAGGCGCCATACTAAGGCCGCCATTTTGAATTTTTTTAAATGCGCTCTCGGTATTCAAAAGCTTATATGTTTACATAAATTTTGCACCCTAAAAAAATTTTTTAAACCCACTCAAATTTTGGCCACGGCGCTGTTCCGGTTGACATGGAATGTCCCATATATATATATATATATATCAATATATATCTTATATAGTAAAATTTCTTATATATTTCTTATATAAAATTCCTTACATATCTTATATAGTAAAATTTCATATATATATATATATATATATATATATATGTTGATAGTCTAGCAAAATTTTATAAACATTTTAGGAACATGCGGTTGTATCACTACAGATAGATAAAGTAGATTAAAATAATGCAAATAATAAGTCAATTAACATTATAGAAACAATACATACCTAAACGCTGCTACAAAGATTATAAGACCAAATACACCACTCGCTGCCATATGCTCGGAAGTTCTAATCGGCTGAAAACCGACGAACGGTATTTGCATACTTAGTAAAAGTCCAAGAACGTAAAACGTGGTATAACTGGTGAATAACCGATTGCTAAAGCGATTCAAGACCAGTAAGGCAAATACATGAAGTGGAATCAGATTGATAATGAACACGTATCCTCCCCATGCCGATACCATGTAAAAGTAAGACAGGGCAGTTACACTCGCCCAGAAAATCGAGCCGGTCTTGACTGATTTAACCCAAAGATAGTAAGTAATTTGCAATGCGAAGATCGCGATTCCCTCGTTGTCGTAACTGCCGGCTACGGATCTCGAGATGTAGCCAGGTACGATGGCGATAAAACAAGCGGCAAACAAGCCAGCTCCGGCACTCCATATTTCCTTCGTTAATAAATACGTTGATATGGCAGTAAGGCCACTAAAAATTGGAGCTAGGAATACACATATGTCTCTTATATGCACTGGTATGTTCAGAGAGTGCAGTATGTAGTGTATCGATCCAGATGTTATCATGAGCCCAGGATAGACGGTTCCGCCAACAATTCGACCCAATGGATACCAAGCCCGTTCGTCGAACCAATTTAGAAAATTGTAGAATCCATGCTGCACCATATATGCCGTCGCTCTGTAGTTGAACCTGAATTTGAAATACATTTATCACATCTCAACCAGATAAAAATTCAGTGTTGTTTAATGTTTCGTTTCTTAAAATGCTATTTATTTTGACGAAAACGACCGCGCGCTGGATATCTACCAGGGATCGAACTCGTGTATGATGCTCTCGAAGCGTATGACCGCGAAGAGCCTCGAGGCGAAGCCCGAGATCCAGGCGAGCAGGAGAACGGTGAAGGTGATGAGAGAGCTGAAGCCAGCGTTGTTCATCAGCGTGGAGGACTTCATCTGCTTGATCGTCGACCTTTTGTCGGGGAACATGACCTTCGCATTGGCCGACGACATGGAGGACGAGGACGATGACGAAGAAGACGGGGGCAATTGCTGCTGTTGCGACGACGGCTTGTTCGGCAACATGTTTTTCCGTTGCCTCGCGTCCACCACGAGCGTGGATTATTAGACGTACGACACCGTATATATATCCGCGTTATCGATACTCACAACGTGGCGCTCGCCATATGTGCATCAGAACTTGCTTCGCGGTCCCGCGCGCGACACACGTTGCGCGAGTCGTGAACGAATTATCAAATGTCTCGCTACACACCTAACTCCTAAACCTCTCGAAGGCTAGGACACGTCGAACGCCGGCTACGTGTTAAGGTAGATACTGCGTTGTCGTGAGTCAAAATAGAGCACTCGAAAAAAAATTTTTATTAATGTATTAAAAAATGTATATTTGGTATCACCTTGTTCCGTGCAACTTCTAGTCTCCAGAAATGTATAATAACACCATATAATTAATCCCAGATACAGGTAATTAATTAAAAACGAAGTGTCTTACACAGGGGTACCAACTTCACATTTGTCAAAAAGACTGTAACAAAAATCTAAAAAATTGTGTGCAATATAGTCGTAAAGTTTCTCAACTATCATAATAATGATAAAAAATGACTTTCTGGAAGTTTTGGGTCATTAATTCTGATTATTTTTACATTGGCGCCGACAGTGAGGTTAAGTGCGGTCCGCGCTGTTGCCAGCTGACTGACTGCGTTCGGAAACGTCACCCGAGCGCACACGAGCCTACTCCCCTCTTCTTCTATCTCAGCAAGTTAGAAGGAGAAAGGAGCACAGAGCGCACACGAGCCTACTCCCCTCTTCTTCTATCTCAGCAAGTTAGAAGGAGAAAGGAGCACACCCGAGTGACGCTTCCGATGACGCAACCTAGCCAGAGCTTCTCTGTTAGCTACATTTTGTTTGCTTTAATATTGAATATCTTTTTATTACAATGGTAAACTAACGTTTTTTTTCTTTTAAATCATTCGTAATAGTTTAATTGATAAGATTTTCTGTTTTCCAAATTTCAATCTTTTTTTAAAATACTCGTAAAAACTCGTTAATTACGATTTTGCACGTCGTTCACATATAACCTAATGTAAAACTGACCAACTTTGAATGCTTATATTTCCGTAATTACGTGGTAAAAAATCGTGAATTAATTCCTGATCACGTATAATGCCCTATAGAATAACATAGTTTAATGCCAATCAAAAATCTTTGTTTTCGCTAATGCAGTAGCTACCTTTCCACCACCGTAGTCGCGGAACGCGTAGCCTGCACCAGAGCGCAGCAGTAGACAGGAAGTCGGTGTGTTCGAAGTTTCGAACATGCGCTACCGGACAAGTCGAAAGGGCCACCTTCGAACTTCGTCCAAACTCGAGACCTCTGTCGGCCGGTCGGGAATTACGGATTCGCTTTTCCCAAAGTTTAGCCTAAGGCCGGTATTCAAGGCCGGTATTCATAATCAGATCTTATTTCAAGACCGTCTTAAGGACGTTCTCTCGTCCTTATACTAGATAAAATCGATTTTCTTAGGATTTTCTTGAAACTGTAAATATACGTTAATTTAGGTGTGCTTTATGCGTGGTATAAATTTCAGTACCTGTTCCGGTATAAAAAATAAAGATACTGAGCCTCAAAGTTTAAAAAAAAAATTTAAAATTTAATTTTTTTAGTTTTGGCATTTTTTCCTTATAGAACTCGACGAGAGGAGCAATTTTGGTTCTCTTGGCCAACCTCGTATCTCTTATTGTTTGGCCTGGAAAACCTTTTCATTAGTAAAAGTTGAAACTTTGAGACTCAGTATCTTTATTTTTTATACTGAAAGAGGTACTGAAATTTATACCACGCATAAAGCACACCTAAATTAACGTATATTCACAGTTCCAAAAAAATCCTAAGAAAATCGATTTTCTCTAGTATAAAGATGAGAGAACGTCCTTAAGTAATATTTTAAGATGCTAAGGGCTCAGTCACAATGAGAGGAATAAGGAATAAGATAAAGGAATAAGGAATAAGGGAATGTCGCATCTCACTTCAGTACATGTACATTAAAGTGAGATGCAACATGCCTTATTCCTTATTCCTTTATCTTATTCCTTATTCCTCTCAATGTGACTGAGCCTTAAAGGTGGAAGCACATAAAATTGCAGGAGCCATTAGCAGAAGGCAGAAGCTATATGCGCATGCGCTATGGTATCTGTAGAGCTCTATAGATACCATAGCGCATGCGCATATGGCTTCTGCCTTCTACTTATGGCTCCTGCAATTTTATGTGCTTCCACCTTAATACGGCATCTGTGATTGGTTAATGACATCTTAAGATTGTACTTAAGACGGTCTTTAATATAAGAACTGACTATGAATACCGGCCTATAGTCAAATCTTATTTCAAGACTGTCTTAAGTAATGTCTTATGATGCTAATACGGCTCTGTGATTGGTTCATAACATCTTAAAAGGGGATCCTAAAGCCGTCTGTAATACCGACAATCGTACTTTTCGTTTAATTTTTTATTAGCTTTATGGATTTGAAAAAATCTTGCATAGAATTAAAGTATGTGCTCTACTCTGTGGACGACCACCGATTTTATAACGAAATAAGTAAATAAAATAATAATAAAATATCCACTTTAACAATATTTGCTTCGTATAAAAATTCTACAACTTGATGCTACAAAATGAGGGTGCAGGTCCATTCAGTAGACATCAAGGAATATCATGGATTCTCGATAGAGCGCTCAAAAAGTACGGACGTGTGCTTTCCCTCCCTGCGATTCTGCGCAGTTCTAACCTCGCTTTATTGCGTGTGTATTATTCGGGCGTGTCTTTGGCTTGCATTTTGGGTAGCTTCAAGAGACTTGGGGCTTCCCCTTTTTCTTATTATATTAACTGTGTTAAGTCAATTACCCTTGCTAGTGATATAGGTTTAATACGATTATGCAGGCGGCTTCGGCCCCTGTAAAGGAAGACTTTTCGGAAGAGTCAGACCGGCGGCGACGCCTGTCCGTATCTCGTAGCGATTTCGACAGTTTTTATGAAAAAGCAACAAAAAATACGGTAATAGTGTCGGATTCATGTCCTGGCTCGCGATTGCGATCTCGCTCGCGTTCGCGCTCAAGCTTTGAATCGTGTTATCAATCTCACTCGCGCTCTCGATCTCAATCCTCCCCCGATGTGCATAAGAAATCTCGTGCTCCCGAATTTATTAAAACTGAACTAGTGACAAATATGGGGAAAAAGAAGCAAAAAAATCGCAAGGGCAACAACGGTGACGATAACTTGGATTTTGCCCCTCCCCTCGAGCCAACGGTCAGCAAAGACGTAAGGACCTATTAGAAGTTAGCCCCCCACTTTTAGAATTAACATATTTTCACGGTTGTGCTGAATTGTGCTAGGTTTGTGCTATATTGTGCTCGAATATTATAACCATAATATGAAAAATACAAAAAAAATTCAAAAAAACGAAAAGTGGGGGTTTAACTTAAAAATTATTTTTAAATAATATTTTAGCACAATGTTAGCACAACTTAGCACAACGCTCAGCACAATCGAAAAAATTGAAAAAAACGAAAAGTGGGGGGTTAACTTAAAAATTATTTTTAATAATTATTTTCGTTTTTTTCAATTTTTTCGATTGTGCTGAGTTGTGCTAAGTTGTGCTAACATTGTGCTAAAATATTATTTAAAAAAAATTATAACAAAAAAAGTTACGATAAAAAAAATATTGTAACTTTTTTTGTTGTTATTTTTTTTAAATAATATTTTAGCACAATGTTAGCACAACTCAGCACAATCAAAAAAATTGAAAAAAAACGAAAAGTGGGGGGCTGACCTAAAAATTCGTTTTTTTGAATTTTTTTTCGTATTTTTCATATTATGGTTATAATATTCGAGCACAATATAACACAAACCTAGCACAATTCAGCACAACCGTGAAAATATGTTAATTCTAAAAGTGGGGGGCTAACTTCTAATAGGTGACGTAAGGTCCCTCGCAACCAACGCGAATGTATGCGACGAAAACAATACCATGGACCCCATGGACGTTGACCCCCCGCGCGGCCAAAAGCGGTCGGCAGATACCAAAGAGGTATGATTGTAGACAGAATAAAGATCCCCTGCGACGCTCGTAATATCTCGGCGAAGGATTCCAACGCGAGACAGCTCGACAGCGGCGGGGTTCCCCCTGCGGCGTCGACCCCTCTCCCCTCGGAACCAAGTAAAATGTACATTTTCAGCATGTCCAAGCGAATGTTTCCCTTCATTCCCTGCAAATTTCGCGCATGATTAGTGCCTCTTTTAAAAAAGACGTCGTCGAATGTAAACAAGTGGGAAACAACAAAGTCATGGTCACCTTTGCTACGGCAAAAGCAGCTAATAGCGTCATCGACCATCCCTTAAGCAAAAGAACTTGACTGCGTTTATCCCATCCTTTAGGGTAATGAGGGTAGGCATTGTCAAGGACATCCCGGTCGAATTTGATCAAAACGTATTAGAAACAGAATTTGAGTCTCCGGCTAAGATTTTTTCGATAAATCGTTTGAACAGAAAAATCACGGAAAACGATGGCACTTTTAAGTTCGTTCCGTTCAAAACAGTATAATGTTAAAGTTCGAAGGTCAAAAACTTCCTAAGGAAGTCGTTCTTTTCAAAACAAAGTTGCCGGTTGAGTCTTATATCCCGCGGGTATTAATATGTTTTTCGTGCTATCGATTTGGCCATGTTGGTGCCAACTGTAAAGGAAATCCCCGTTGCAGCAGATGGGTAACTGCAAGGCATTTGCCTACTTCGCCTAGCTGTCCGGCTTTCGGTAAACAAAAGCAGATATACAAAATCGCATTCGGCGAGAACATACCTCTCCCGGAAACGCGCGAAAGAGTTGAGGGAGGCGACACTCGACGGCTAATTAGTAACCGATCGTCAGAAGATTATCCACGACTGCCGAGTCAATCGTCACCCGACAGTAACTCGCCATCCAAATCTCGGTGGCAGAGTCAGGCTCTTAATTCTAATTATGCGAATTGCAATCCCTATGAGTTTCTAACCAACGCGTCTGGTGCGAGCTGCGTCAGCAGTCGTGGAGGCACATACTCGGAGGCCCTCCGTAACCACCGAGATAACATTAATTTTAGAAACCGACACAATACCAGGGTTTTTACGCAGAGTCAAAATCTTCAGGATAATAGGGAAAGAGAACAGGAAAGAATAAAACGTGATCAATTATACTCGCAAAAACAGCAGACATTCCGTGACCTATACAATTCCATACTATTTGCTCCTAACGGTAGGACTCCCAATTTTGAATCCTCATCTTCCGATCCTCATCCCCCCTTCTCGCAATCCCTGCCTTCTTCCCCTCCCCTTTCCCATTCTCCCCCCTCTCTTGAGCAATCTTCCCCTCCAGAAGAATCCCTAAGGAATAATCTTAATCAGAATAACAATATTCAATTTCTAAATATGTTTGTAATGTTAATTAATCATTTTGTCGAACTCATCCCGCCTTCTCTTAACGGCACCCAACTCTGTGAGGGAATCCAACAAATACGTAGCTTGCTACTAGAACTCACACAACATCAAGCTCTCTCATATGGCTAGATCTTCTACACAGGCTTTTGCGTTTGCCCCCGGCTGTAGCATTCTGTACTGGAACTGCAGGGGGGCGGTGAGTAAGAAGCCTGAGATAGAGAAACTTTGTGAGGATCATGAAGTGATATTTTTAGCTGAAACGTGTATGACCCCTGCTAATGACTTCTTAGTCCGTGGTTTCAAGGTAATTAGAAGGGATTCCTTTGACCCTGGTGTCAGGGGAATGCTTGCCTTAGTCAAGGAGACAATCTTATTCTCTCAAATCAGTCTTGCAGGAATATTGGATCCGTCAGTTGAGGCCATTGGACTGGAGCTGGAGATTGCCAGCGTTAGTACTATTGTTGTGGGAGTTTACAGACACCCTAAGTCTTTCGTCTGCCATAATACTTGGAGAGACTTGTTTTTACTAACTGGTTCTCGCGAATATTTTCTCCTCATGGGAGACATAAACGCCCATCACCCCTACTGGGGAGCGACCCGAGTTAACTCAGCAGGGTCTTGCATTGTTGACATCCTTGATCAGCATTCGCTGAAGCTTATTAACGCAGATTTGCCTACCTATATTTCTCCTCCAGGCATTACGCCTTCTCTATTAGACTTGGCAATTTGTTCATCCAATCTGGCTCCTCTATGTGAATCTTTTACTCTTCGAGACACAATGGGCAGCGACCACCGTCCGATTATTGTTCACGTTAATCGACAGGCTAGATCAGTAAATGTTTTTTCCTACAAACATAAATTATCGAAAGAGCAATGGATAAACTTTACCTCTATTCTGCAATCACGTGCTGAAGATTTGGAGGCGGAGGTTCTCGGGTGGAGTAACAGAGAGCCCTTGCAACAATATCGCGTGTTTTTTGATCAGGTGGAAAACGTCCTTAGTGAGTTCTCTCCCTCAGCTAGAGACTCAGTTTCTCTAAAGCATCGGAAAAAATACGGTACTCATACAGGTCCGCCTCCTGCCCCTTGGTGGACGAAGGAGTGTACGGAAGCAGTGCAAGCTAGAAAAAGAGCATGCAAGACATACCGAAAGGACCCCTCAGTAACAAATTATCAGGCCTATAGAGCTCAGCTCTCTTTGACTAGAAAAATTTTGAGAAAGGCCAAAAGAGATGGATGGAGAGAATATTGTTCTTCTTTAGACTTTCTTACTCCTACCGTAGAGATCTGGAGAATGCTGAAAAGGTATAGAAATCGCAAATTGGCGTCAGCCAACCCCTCCGCGGGCGTAAATAGCGAACAGATAGAGATCGCAATGTCCAACATTTGTCCTCCCTCGTGTAATTCTAAACCGCTAAATATCCCAGATAACCCCGCTTCTACACCTGAGTCTCTCTCTTGGATGAATAATGTCTTTCAGTTTCAGGAATTCGAGGCTGTTCTTGGCTCCGTTGAGGTGAAGTCTAGCCCAGGAATTGATAGAATAGATTATCAAATTATTAAATCGCTTCCATCTTCCCTGAAAAAACTACTTTTCAGGATCCTTAACAACCTGTTTCTGGAGGGAGTCTTTCCGGAGCCTTGGTCGCATTCACTGGTCTATCTCATCCCCAAACCCCACGGTGATAGAGTTAGACCAATAGCTCTTACCTCCTGTGTATTGAAATTGCTCGAAAAACTTATCCTTAATAGATTACACTGGGTGATAGAATCGAGAGCCCTCCCTGAGTCTCTAATACCTGACTTTCAGTTTGGGTTCCGCAAAAGATCCTGCTCCGACAACCTCACCATCTTAACTTCTGAAATCCATGAAGGGTTCCCCCAGAATAAAATGACTGCAGCCTTATTCATTGACGTGAAGGGTGCATTTGACAATGTTATACCTGATATCTTAATTCGAGATCTGCTAGAGCTTGGCTTCCCCAAAAGACTGCCAGTTTGTTCAAAACCTCATTCACTCTCGCAATGTTCAGTTTGTTGTTGACGGCAAACTTACCTCTCCCCGCACTTCGCGAAAGGGTACCCCTCAGGGATCGGTACTTAGTCCGACATTATTCAACATTTACCTAAGGAAAATAGGAAAATTACTCCATAATCGCGTCAAAATTCTCCAATTTGCTGACGATATTGTCATATATGCAACGGCATTCACCTTACAGAAAGCAATAGACTCCTTACAAAAATCCCTCGATCAGATACAGAATTTCCTCAGAGATAGGGGATTAGAAATCTCTCCCTCTAAAACCCAACTTATGATCTTCTCACCCTTCAAGCGGAACTATAACCACTGCGTCATCAGAATAGACGATAGGATCATCAGCCCCTCAGATACTGTTCGCTTCCTAGGGGTCATCCTTGACCCCAAGCTTGCAGGCACTGCTCACATGGATTACCTTATTTCCAAAGCTAGGACAACAGCGAATATTATTTCTTCCCTAAGAGGGGTCTGGTGGGGAGCTCATCCTCAGCTTCTTCTTAATGTGTACAGAGCCATTTTAAGAGGTTCCCTAGAGTATGCCTCCCATATTTTTTGCCTTCAAAGCTCATCCAAATTTCACAGACTGGAAATTATACAGAATAAAGCCGTTAGAGTCAGTCTGGAATATCGCATTTCCACACCCATAAACACCATGTTTGCTGAGGCTAAGGAGCCTCCTTTAAAGTTAAGGCTTCAACACTTGGCTACTAAATATCTCATTAAAGTACAGTCAGTCACGAATCATCCAGTCACGGAATCGTTATCCGAAATAGCATACTATACTTTCCATGACCCGGAGAGGGCAGAATATGTAACTCGTAGTTTTCCTCTAGCGGAGGCATTTAGAGGTGTCAAACAGATAACGCGCTACATACATAAATCGACAATCCTACCTATTTTCCAGCATTCCTTTTATTTTTCCTTTTTCTCCCCTCCTCTCTACTACCCAAGTCCAGAATTAAAGGACACCTTTAACAGAGTTCCTCGGCAACAGGTACAAGCAGCTTTTGACCAAGCATTCAGCGAGGTCATCAGGGATACTTTGATATTTTTTACCGACGGGTCCAAGACTTAGTCAGGAAACTACGTAGGTGCTGCTTGTCACTCCCCTCAGGTTCAGTTGCAAATCATGCATAAATTGCCGTCTCATCAAACATCTATATTTACTGCTGAAGCCTGGGCCATCTACAACGCTATACTTTTATGTCTTGATCTTCGGCCAACGTGTGCCACTATCATTACTGATTCCAAAAGCGTGATAGATGCTTTTGCAGCCCCATACCCTCGCAAATGTAACTATCTTATCCCGCTAATTAAGGCAAAATTGCTTATGGCCCATGAGGGTGGCACTCGTATACAATTTATTTGGATTCCCTCGCACATAGGAATATCTGGCAATGAAACTGCCGACTCTTTGGCAAAAAGGGCAATAAGAGAAGGCACTCCTCCCCCACACTTTAAAATCCCATATACTGACCTATTTGCTTTCTCTAAAGAAAAGTTAGACAATCGTTTTAAAGAATATCTCGCCATACGCGCCCGAGACAAAGAATCTCATTATTATAATTGCATATATCAAGAATCGTCAAAACCTTGGTATTACAAGTCTGGTCTTTCTAGAGAAACGATTGTAACCGTGAACCGCATTAGAGCTAATCACTATAACTTAAATCACAGTTTGTTTCGAAAAAACTTCATTGATGATAGCTCATGTCCATGCGGTAACCGGATTCAGGACATTAATCATTTAATCTTTTATTGTCTATTAACCATAAGACATAGTTTTAAGCTCCGTGAATTTATTTTTAAAAGTAAGGGACCTAACTGTCGCGATATATATGACATACTCAGAAAACCCACTAACAAGGTGTGTCGTCTAATTATGGCCTTTTGCAAGGCTATAGAAGTCCAAGTTTAAATCACGCGCCATGCTTCCCTCTGCCGCTCCTTAAGCTTTCCTTTCTACTTTCCATGCACAGTCTATGCCGTCATGCCGCTCGAAAGAACACACAGTATTCAGTAACAACAGAGAGAAACCTGAGAGCGGCCACCGGGATCCATTCTGTTCCAGCGGACGTATACTGACGCGCCGCCTGACAAAGTGGACGTCAACTACGTCGTTACGCTCGGTAACGGTACACACATGGTTCGTGTCCGTGCTATGGTTCGTGTCTGAACTACTCAGATGGAGGGGATATGCTGGTCGCTCAAGCCGCTCCTCTGTCCGTGTACATACGCTCGGCACTCGGCAAGCTTCGAGCCTCGAGCGGATTCGCGCTCGAGCCACGGTGGCGTGCGGACGTTGGTTGTTCCTCTCCCGCGATCCTGCGCAGTAACGCTTTATCCTGTATTGGCCAATTATTCTCGTGCCGCGTGGGTTTTTAGATAAAGGGCTCGGTGCGTTTTACTGTACATTTTCCCGTATTTCGGGAATATCTCGTGGTTTTATTGTTTTTTTCGTTTGTGCTGCTTTGCTGAGCTTTCCATCGTCACGGAATTCAGCGAGGAGATGCAGGCGGCTTCGGCCACGTGCATTCTCAATTCCAACGAGACCGCCCTTTCCCAGCAGAGGCTTTCCACATCACTAAGTAAGTTCAATGAGTTTTCGAATAGTCTCACTAACGAGGCTAGTACGCTTAACTTGCCCGTGAGCCCCGTCAACTTGCAAAAAGAAATTAGATCTCGCTCTTCGTCCAGAGAACGTGAATCCTCGCCAGATTTCGATTACGATTCCCTGCAGGAATCAGATGATAACATGAGGGGTAAAAATAAGAATAAGAAACGTAATTCTGTTAACGATAAGGGTACGGGTAATAAGATTCCCCCCCTCCCTTGTTCCCACGTTGGCCCTATGGCCCCATATAAGCCGAACATGACCGTCCTCGATAACGTTAATCGCGCGATAACCGATGCGACGCGTACGACATCCAGTTTTATTCCTCACATTAATAATGACTCAAATCAGAACATTCTGCACGAAATTCAAGAAAAAGATACCACGGTTTCTACCAACAAGTCTCCACGCGAATCGAACAAGATCGATCTCGATAACGCTATTTGCGCGGTAACCGATACGGCGCGTAAGGTATCCGGTTTCATTCCTCATGTAAATATTATCTCAAACCAAAACATTTTGCAGGAAATTCAAAACAAAGACGCTACGGTTTCTTCAGATATTGAGATGGCTCAAATTAATTCAGATAAATCTCCTCTTACGAACTCTATGGAGACCGAACGCGTAATAGATACCAGAAGGGGGGTTAAGCGCCCGACTGAAGACAGCCTCCCCCTGAGCGGTGGCGGGGCGTCAGATTTACCTACTCTTAGCATGAAATACCGCAGAGAAGCTAACAGGTATTCCTCTACGGACCTTTCGCCGTACTTAGTGCACTTCCAGTACGCGGAAATAACCGCGACCCCTGACTCCCTTATCATTTCCAAAATCATTAACGAATCTCTAGGAGAAAATGTAACGGAAATCCGCGCTATTGGAAATAATAAAGTCAGGGCTCAGTTTGATTCCTTTCAGGCGGCCAACCGGGTCATAGGTCACCCCTCCCTTAAAAAACATAACCTTGTCGCCTTTATCCCTTCTTTTAAGATTATGCGAATAGCCCTCGTGAAGGGCATCCCTTTGATTTTTTCTGATAATGAGCTTCTGCAAGAGATTGAATCCTCGACCAAAATCATTTCAGTCCAGCGTTAAAATCGTCGCGTCAAAAAAGATGGAGAATTCAAGTTCGAGCCCTCCAAAACAATTTTGATAAAATTCGAGGGACAGATCCTCCCTACCGAGATTGCAATTTTTAAAACCAAACTCGCGGTTGAGCCATATATTTCGCAAGTCCAGATATGTTTCTCATGTTATCGCTTCGGACACATTGGTTCGGCATGTCGCAGTAAACCACGCTGTAGTAGATGCTCATTAGAAAACCACTCACAGAGGGAAGACTGTCCCAGACTTAATCTCCCCCCTATCTGTACAAATTGTAAGGGGGATCATTTTCCTACAGCATCATCCTGTCCCATCTTTATCAAACAGAAGCAAATTGTTTCTATCGCCGCCAAGGAAAACATCCCTTACTTGGAGGCGCGGAACCGAGTTGAGAACTCGTCTCCGCTTCCAGACTTCAGTTCCTCAGATTCCTTTCCCTCGATTTCCAGTACTCCCAGCTCGGGGAGTTCTCAAAAAAACCTCCGATTTAATCTTGAACCTAATCCCCCCACTCATAACACCCCCTCTCCCTCTCCGAGTTCTTACTCCGGCATTCTTCGCAACCTAAACAAGCAAAAAGGTCACACCCCCCCACCGGCTAATTTAAACTCGACGAGTCAAATCACCTCTGTTAGAAATCGACAACAAAAAAATAAGGAATCTCACGACGCCTGTCTTGTTTTTCCCAACGGTAGAGGAGAGCCTAATGACCGCAATCCCCCGATATTCACTTTTGGTAAATCCACTGGAAATGACATCCCTATAGCTCTTCTCGTCCTCTAATACCAACGACACTTTTGAAACTCTCTCTCCTATCATTAAAACCATTACCGAATTTGTCCACAAATTACCAGAACTGTTCCCCATCATTCAAGACTCTCAAATATATCAAATGGTACTACAACTATGTACATATACCATTATTAGAGGTATTTTTGGTCTCTAAATGCCCTCCAACTCTTCCAATCATAGCCCTCTTCCTAGTTTTCGTGTATTATATTGGAATTGCAGGGGAGCAGTTCGCCGGAAGCCAGACATAGAAAACCTATGTCAATCCTACGATATTATTTTCCTATCCAAAACCCTCCTTAAACCGCATCATTCATTCTCCATCTTTGGATTCAAAGTGACTCGCTATGGCAGTGACGTAGGCCGCCAAGGCATAGCGTTACTCATCCGTAACAATATTACCTTTTCCTTTATTAACCTCGACAATATTTTGTATGGCGACGATTCGATCGAGGCTATCAGCATCAAGATTTCTGTGTGCGGCACTAATGCGGCAATCTTTGGTATCTATAGACACCCGGGAAGTTGTTCACAGGACACGTGGCAAAAAATATTTAACCTTGCTAATACGTTCCCTCATTCTCTTCTCCTTGGTGACCTCAATGCTCATCATCCTTATTGGGGAGCACCCTCACCCAATCTGGCGGGAAAAGTCATAATGGATTTGTTAGACAGATTTCCCTTTACCCTTCTTAATCCTAATACGCCTACTTTTATTCCCCCCCCCTGGTATTACCCCATCTTTGATCGACTTAGCCATCGCATCCTGCGGCTTTGCTGCTCTTCTCAATGTTGAAATCCTGCAGGACACGTACGGTAGCGATCATCGCCCCATTGAGATCACTGTTAATGCGAATATCAAAACCAATAACATCTTTTCACACAAACACAAATTTTCTCGAGAGCAGTTTAAACATTTCACTCGAGCGCTGGAGGCACGCGCAGATTTCATCGAATCCAGAGTCTTAAATATAACAGACAACGAACCGATAGTTCAATATGACACTTTCTTTGACCTCCTCCAAAAATGCATTAGCGAATTTTCTCCCTCGTTCAACAACTCAGCTGCTAATAATTATAGCAACCTCAATGAGCTAAACAAGAAACACCCTCCTTCTCCTTGGTGGAACGTTGACTGCGAGGAGGCAATCAAATCCAGGAAAAAACCCTTAAGGTATATCGGAAAAACCCATCTATAGATAATTATCAAGCCTATCGTAAACAAAGATCTGAAACTCGGAGAATTCTAAAAGCGGCCAAGCGTGAGAGCTGGAAAACATATTGTTCTTCCCTCGATTTTATGACTCCTACCCCCTCTATTTGGCGAATGATCAAAAGATTTCGCAATCGAAAGCTTGCCCCCGCAGGCGACTCGAATCTCATTAGCGACTCCTTAGCTGAGGATTCTATGGCAAATATCACCCCTCCGGCTTGCTCGAAGGGGAGGAAAAATCTCTTTGAGGATCACTGCTCCTGTGATGAGCCGCTTATGTGGCTTGACAACCCATTTCAGTTTTCCGAATTCCATCATGCTCTTAAAACATCTAAAGGCAGCTATAGTCCGGGCTTCGATCGCATCGATTACAAGATCCTCAAAGCTCTGCCTCTTTCGCTTCAAAAATTGCTCCTCAGAGTTATGAATAACATTTTCGTGGAAGGCACCTTTCCCGAATCCTGGTCCCACTCTCTGGTTTATCTGATTCCTAAGCCACACGGTAAAGGAGTACGTCCTATCGCTCTTACCTCATGTGCTCTCAAAATTTTGGAAAAAATGATCCTTAATCGAATACATTGGAGTTCTGAATCTGGTACTTTTAATCTAATCCCGGAACATCAATATGGTTTTAGAAAGTTTCGATCGTGCGCAGATAACCTTACCATCTTAGTTTCGGAAATTCATAACAGCAACCTTCAGGGCAAAGCCACCGCAGCCCTCTTCATAGACGTTAAGGGGGCTTTTGACAATGTCATCCCTAATATTTTAATAAACGATTTAATTGAGGCAAACTTTCTCGGTAAAACGTGTCAATTTGTACAAAATCTTATCTTTGAAAGAATTGTTTAATTTGTTGTCCAGGGCCGGCTTACCTCTCCCCGTGTCTCGCGCAGAGGCTCTCCACAAGGTTCGGTACTTAGCCCGTTCCTATTTAATTTTTATCTTAGAAAAATAGCTTCCTTGCTCCACTGTAGAGTTAAAATCCTGCAATTCGCGGACGACATCGTAATCTTTGCCTCAGCAAAACGCGTCAAAAAAGCAATCAACTGGCTTGAAACTTCGCTCGCCAACATCAAGAGCTACCTCTGTGATAGAGGCTTAGAAATATCCCCTACTAAAACGCAACTCATGATTTTTGCAAAACAGAAAATTCCGAATGTCAAAGAATTCAAAGTTCAGATCGGATCTGACATAATTACCCCCTCTGATTCCGTTCGTTTCTTGGGGGTTATCCTGGATCCCAAACTTACTAGTAACCTGCACATGGAGTCCGTAATCAATAAAGCTAGAAAGGTGGCAGACGTCATCTCCGCTCTTCGAGGGGTTTGGTGGGGATCTCATCCTCAGCTACTTCTCAATATCTACCGCGCAGTCTTGCGAGGTTATATCGAATATGCCTCTCACATCTTTTCGCTCAAATCAAGTCCTAAATTTCACCGCCTCGAAATAATCCAGAACAAAGCCATTAGAGCCTGCTTGGACTACCGAATTTCTACCCCCATCAATACCATGTTCGCGGAAGCTAAGGAGCCACCACTTAAACTTCGCCTTAAATTTCTGGCGGCGAAATACCTAATCAAAACAATGTCTATTACCAATCATCAGGTTTCGGAATCTATGTTTCAACTAGCGCTCACATCCCGAGAATATCCTGCGGGCTTGACATACTGCCGAGAAAAATTTCCCCTCTTTGATTTATTCCTTCAACTCAAATCCCTTCGACCTTCGTTGCACACTGCAGTAGCCCCCCTCCCTTCCAACATTTCTATCAAACTGTCCTCTTTACTCCCATACTCTATCGTCCGGAACAGGATTTTATTGACCTTATTGATGAAGTCCCCAGATCCACCGTACAAAACCTATTCCTTCAAGCGTTTGGTCCCATTATGCGAGACTCCATTGTATTTTATACGGACGGTTCCAAGATGGGTTCGGCAAATTGGGTGGGAGCTGCGTGCTTCTCGTCACAATTACAACGCAGTCTGATGTTCAAACTCCCAGCTCGAGCTTCCATCTTCACAGCTGAAGCTTGGGCCGTATATAATGCCGTTTTACTTACTTTAGACTTAGATGCTTCCAAATTCACCATTCTCTCAGACTCGAAAAGTCACGTGTCGCTCAAATTATTTAATCCCTCTAATTAAATCCAGAATTATTTACGCGCAAGAGCGTGGAAAAAACATTCAGCTAGTGTGGATTCCGTCTCATAAAGGTATCACGGGAAATGAGATTGCTGACGAATTTGCCAGAAAGGCTAGCAGATCAGGTATCGAATCTCCAGCATTTAAATTACCACATTCTGATCTTTTTATAGAACAGAGAGAAAAGCTCGCCACAGAGTTTCATAATTATTTATTTAGTAGAGCTAGATACAAGGAAAATCATTTTTTTCAGAACATCTATGTCAACTCCCCTAAGCCCTGGTATTATAAATTAGGACTGAAACGAGATGCTATAGTCACGATCTCCAGACTGAGAGCGAATCACTACAACTTCAATTACAGCCTATATAGAAAAAACATTATTGACGACGGCTCATGCGCTTGCGGCGAACAAATTCAAGACATTAACCACTTAATTTTTTATTGCCCTCTAACATTTAATTGGGCTTCAAGCCTCCGGCTCGCAGTAACGACACTCAAGGGCCCCTCCTGCAATGACATTTTTCTCATTTTGAAAAAACCTACCATCAAAATTAGTCGCTTAATCATGTCCTTTTGCAAAGCAGTCAACATCAAATTGTAAATACGCGCGCCTCCCGCGAGCACGAATGGCCTCTGTTCCCCTCCACATTCTCTTTCTCTCCCTTCTCAGCGCATATCAGCCCTCCCAATCAAGACCGACAACCTAGTCCTAGTATCCGAGTTAAGTCACTGGCATACTTATTTGACAGCGAATCTGCTGACCAGTAGCACTCATCTGTGTCAGCTATACACACTGTGGACAAAGCTGGCCGTATTGTCCTCGGTTTAGAGGCAGGAGCCAATGAAATTAAAGAAGAAGAAGAAGAAGAAGGCAAGCTTCGAGCGGGGAGAGGACAGACCACTGATATATCAGTGGGACAGACATACGATCTGCTGTCTTCTTCTCTCTTGAGCTGTGACGTTGCCGGCGCGGCGTTGCCGTTAGCACGCGCCGGCTATACCACGATGCCACGCATTTCGGGTTTCGCGTCTTACAATTAGGCCAGTCAATAAAGACACTAAATTCGAAAATTTAACTTTAATTACAAAAGTTTTCAAATTTTGATGGAATATTGGGTGAGTTGAAATAACAATAAATTTCATTTTGCAACCATCCCCGAGGTCCGGAACATGTTAAATATTGCAAAAAAATGTTAATTTATTATAACTTTGCGAAAAAAATTGCAAAAATGCTGCAAATCGATAGAATAACTTTTGCAATTGCCCCGAACAGTTGTGCCAATTTGCAACCTTCTATGTTGCACGCAATATATATTTTTTAATCAATGATGGAACAATTGTTTATTTGGTCGTAATTTTGTCAAAAAAATTGCAAAAATTTTCACAAGCTGTTAAGTTTGTAATCTCGGACAAAGTCCGCAACAGTGAAAAATTAGCAACAATTATTATTTTGCACTTTTTACAATAAGCGTGAAAAAATTGCAGAAGTTTTGCAAATTTTACGGAGTGCTTTAAATGTCTTCTTTTATCCAAATATAAATTTGCAACCCTCTACTAGTTACGCAAATTATTACAATTTATTAATGACTAAATACGTTGTTTTATAAAAAATTGCAATGTTGCGCGCCTCGAAATAGGTTGCAAATCTAATACATTGCGGAAAATATTACAATAGACATTGCTTTAAGTTTGCAGGAATTTTGCAATCTTTTTCGCAAAGTTATAGCAATAAATTAACGTTTTTTGCAATGTTTAGCATGTTCCGGACCTCGGAGATGGTTGCAAAATGAGATTTATTGTTATTTTAACTCACCCAATATGCCATCAAAATTTGAAAACTTTTGTAATTAAAGTGAATTGATTGTCTTTATTGACTGGCCTATCTCGTGTTTCGTGTTTCGCCGAGTGTCGCTGAGTGCCGAGTCTCGAGTTGGCAAATTGACGATGCGCTAGACGTTACATTTGCGTTTATATTTACAAATTTTAATTTTTATATTTATAAATAAATATATATATGTATATTTATATTAGAAATTTATAAATATTATATAAAGATTGCAAATATAATTAATTAAATAAATATTTATAAACTTAAAAATTAAAATTCGCAAATGTAATGAATAAAAATCACGGTTCTATACATATATGCTTTTCTATCTAAAAAAGTCTTACATTAAAAACCTTTACTTTAGCATAATAATATTTACATGGAATATTTAAATGCATACCAATAATTATATTATTAACTGTGAAAAATAATTGTAGTTTATAATGTTCTTTTACGCTTATTAAATTTATTTTACCTATGCATGTTCAATTGGCCAAATTACGGCTAAATTACTAACAACAACAAAAGGATATTAGATAAAAATAAAAACACTTTATTAAATAAACAATACACATGGGTAACATTTCGACTGTACTTATTATAATTAGTCTTCTTCGGAACGGATTACTATGAATATAAAAGAAGAAGATAAATATTAAAACATGATAATGTTTAAGTTAACATACTAAAACATTAAACATTAGTCTACTAGACTAAAACATTAAATAATTTTTTAATAATATAAACAAAATAAACAATAATCTAATTGAATCACAAATATAAAAACGCCGGAGTAATCGAATGAAACCATGACAAGATAAATTTTATATTTATATTGAGAGGTGATAAAATCTCTTCCGTCAGGAAGAGAATGTAAACAATTATTAACGGGAGTATATATATATAGTCCTGACTTAAAATATCTTTAAAATATATATTTTTCAGGACTTTTTTATAGGGAAACAAAGAAAGTGAATAACGTTAAGCTTTGCATGTTCTCTTCACCTTATTTTAAAATTTTATTTTTATTTAAGTAACAAAAATGTTCTTCTTTTCTGTTATATCCTGGTCACTATAAATGACAGACGGTGTAAATAATTCTAGCTGTTCTAGGTATCTGAAACACAAAAAGCTAAAATTTTCTTATTCTGCAGAAGTGTGGTTATTGTCTGAACTAGAATTAAATTAATATTTCTATTCTGTGTGTGTAAAAATATTATAATTTTTTTCGAAATTTTATTAGTATTTTATTAAAAGAAAAAACTAATAAACAATGTTTATTGTAGTTCAGACGATAGCCGCATCACTTATTTTGAATAAGAAAGTTTTGGTTTTTACATTTCTGCTATTTAGAACAGCTAGAATCACTTACTTCATCTCTCATTTACGTCTTTTAGTGATCAAGATATAACATAGATAAGAAGAATATTTTTCTTAAAAAATAAAAATATATTCTTAAAATAAGATTAAAAGAACATGCAAAGTTTAACGTTATTCGCTTTCTTTGTTCACCTAATTAAAAATTCCTGAAAAATACTTATATTTTTAAAGACCTTCTCCGGCTCCAGTCGTGCTCAACTTGTATTCATGCTTAAAAAGAAAAATTTATTTTACTAAAGTTAGGGCCAAAGCACATATGACAGTCGTAGTCGTGGACGTATAAGCAACGCACAAGCTTTGGCGTATCCTGATCTGTCAGGTCGGGAACTACGACCGTCGTATATCGCTACGCCATGTTATGTGCTCTGACCCTTTATTATTTATATTCAAAATATTACATATAACAACTAAAAAATAAGAAGTCAACTTCACGCGTGAGAACTCATGCGGCGTTGCCAAGTAACTGACGCCTCTCTTCTTCTGTCATTCCTGAACCGAGCGAAAAATTCATCAAACTGCGGCGTACTTTACACAAGTATTTCTCGAAAACGCGTACCGCAAGGGTATATTGACACTTATCGCATATTATTTCTATTTTTATGGATCATATACTAGTTTTTCAAAAACATTTAGAGAAAACTTTTTTCACAATTCATTATAATATGTCTGTTTTACGATAGCTCGGAATAGGAATTCCATGTTAAAAGTTGAAACTTTGAAGCTCAATATCTCGATTTTTAATACCGTATAAGAGGTAATGAAATACCACGCATAAAGCACACCTAAATTAATCTATATTCACAGTTTTAAAAAAATAATAGAGAAAATCGATTTTCCGGAGAACGTCCTTAAGATCTTTCCAACCAGAATATGCCCTTGTAATTTATTATTTGTCATTAACATATTGTTATTAATTACATACATATATAAGTGTGAGGAAGCATATGGTACAAAATAATTTCAATATTCAAATTATTGTAATAATAAAGAAATCAATTATTTACATTTTCTACTGTGTGTGATATTATTGACAAGTTTTTTTGCACGTTTACATATTTTTTTTGCAGATTTTTTACACGCTTAACTTTCACAAGTGTGATGTCAAATTCGGACAAGATTTTTATTTATCTGTTATAAGCGTGACTTCAAATGCAAGATTTTGATAATCAAACGTTTAACATTTTCAATCTGCAAACGAGTGACCAGCAATATTATCCACAGCATGTAGTCTTAAAATACTACAATTTTCTCTAGAAGCACTAGCGTATAATTTATTCGCCGACATTACGAATTTCTTCTGCAACAATCACATAAAATATTGAACAGTTTTCTTCAACGATTAAAACGACGTCTGCATGCTCTTGCATCATTAACCTTCCGAGGCCACACCTTTTTTTTTAATACGCCCCGGCCACACGCGTGTGAATATGAAAATCCAATTTGTATTTCTAAACATCGTGAATATTATTAATTAAACACACATATTTTACATTTAATTATATATATTTGTGTATTTTTATGTTGTAAATTTTTTATCACACACAAACGTCTTGCCGTTAATTATTATTGTCATTAAGCTTTTAAAAAATAATATTTATCATATTTAGAAAAACAAATTGCATTTTCATACTCACACGCGCATTAAATGCATTAAAGAAATTTAAAATATATTAAAAAAAAAATTAAGATAAGTTTCTGTCTATATGTATATATATATATATATATATATATATATATATATATATATAAACTCTTTCTTCCAAGTCTGTCAAAATTTTTTGAAAGAATAACATTTGAGACAGCATTTTCTTTAAAAAAGAATAAACATTTTTTAATAGGATTATTATTTTAGAATGAGAATGTGAACTACCTTAACGAATTAATAATGCAAGGACATACAGACGTTTGTTACAACCATTCGAGGAAACTGTTCAACATTTTATGTGCTGCTGCAGAAGAAATTCGTAATGTCGGCGGACAAATTATACGTTAGTGCTGCTAGAAAAGATCATAGTATTTTAAGGCTACATGCTGTGTAGATGATATTGCTTGTCCCTCGTTTGCAGTTTGAAAATGTTTGATTATTAAAAACGTTTGATTATTAAAATCTTGCATTCGAAATAACGCTTATAACAGATAAACAAACATCTTGTCTGTATTTGACATCACACTTGTGAAAATTAAGCGTGTAAAAAATCTGTAAAAGAAATGTAAACGTGCAAAGAAACTATTGTCAATAACATCACGCATACACACGTACACAGAAGAAAATGTAAATAATTGATTTTTTTTCTACAATAATTTGAATATTGAAATTATTTTATACCATATGCTTTCTATACTTATATGTACATAATTAATAACAATATATTAATAACAAACAATAAATTAAGGGCGTATTCTGGTTTGAAAGACCTTAAAAATAATTATTTTTTATACATAGGAATTTTTTATAGCGGAACAAAGAAAGCGAATATTGTTAAACTTTGCATGTTCTTATTTAAACTTATTTTAAGAATTTATTTTTATTTTTTAAGTAAGAAAAATGCTATTTTTTTAATGTTATATCCTGATCACTAGAAGGTGTAAATGACAGACGGAGTAAATGATTCTGGCTGTTCTATTAGGTATATCAGAAACCCAAAAACAAAAAATTTTCTTATTCATTGTCAGAATAAGTGTGGTTGTTGTCTGAACTAGAATAAACATTATACGTTTATTAGTTTTTTTTTTAAATAAAATACTAACAAAATTTTAAAAAAAGTTATAATATTTTTAATAATATAAGAGAAATAAGCCCCCGTTTTATGACCGTTATACAATCAATCAATATTAAATAAGCCGTTTACGGTCCGAGCTAGGATCTTAATAGCCTAATAATATTTTTTGTGTACTATACACGTATATTTTTTCCAATCTTAATAAACTGCGCTTCGATATAACCTGTCAGACTTACAACACAGCTCCTGTTGGAGTAGTAAATTCTTTACTATTATTTAAATCGATTTAATTAGAGGGGAGTGAGGTGATTTTACTACTCCAATAGGAGCTGTGTTATAAGTCTGACAAGTTTAGTCGGCGGGTAGTTTATTAAGTTTGAAAAAAAAATGTAAATATAGTATATAAAAAATATTATTAGGCTACTATAAAATCCAAGCTCAAACCGTAAATTGTTTATTTAATATTGATTAATAATATTTTTGATAAAAAGGCTGCCTAGAAGGGAAATATTGGTTTAGTTTTAGTTCAGACGATAGCCACATAATATACTTCTTCTGAATAAGAAAATTTTAGCTTTTTGCGTTTCAGATACCTATAGAACAGCTAGAATTATTTACACCATTTGTCATTTATACCTTCTAGTGACCAGAATACCTATAATATAATAGAAAGGAAAAGCATTTTTGTTACTTAAAAAATAAAAATAAAATTTTAAAATAAGGTAAAGTGAACATGCAAAGTTTAACGTTATTCACTTTCTTCGTTTCCCTATAAAAAAATCCTGCAAAATATATTGTATTTTAAAAATCTTTTAAATCAGAATACCCGCATTAATAATTTTTTACATTCTCTTCCTGACGAAAGAGATTTTACCACTTCTCAATATAAATATAAATTTATCTTGCCATGGTTTCATTCGATTATTCCGGCGTTTTTATATTTGTGATTCAATTAGATTATTGGTTTATTTTGTTTATATTGTTAGGTGATTGTTTAATGTTTTAGTCTAGACTAATGTTTAATGTTTTAGTATGTTAAAAATGAACATTAATTATCATCATTGTTCCTATCATTATCATTGTTCCTATTGATTATTAATTATCATGTTTCTTGATATTTATCTTCTTCTTTCGTAATAATCCGTTCCGAAAAAGACTAAATATAATCGAAACATTAACCGTGTGCATTATTTGTATAATAAATTGTTTTTATTTTAATCCAATATCCCTCTTTTAGTGCTCGCGATTTGGCAAATTTAATAAGAGTAAAAAGAACACTATAAACTACCTTTTTTTCTTGATAGTTAATATTTTTCTATTATTATGCATTTAAATATTAAATTTAAATATTATGTCAAAGTTAATGTTTTTAATATGACTTTTTTCTAGATGAAAAAGGATATTGGCCGGAACGAGAATTTCCATACATTACATTTACGAATTTTAGTTTTTATGTTTATAAATATTTATTTAATTAATTAATTTTATGTTTATATTTAACGGTACGGAAACTACGGAAGTACGAAGTACATGATCATACGCAATTTTATGTTTAATAAAATTTATTTATTTATTTGCAATTTTTTTGTAAATATAATTGCAATATTTATAAATATATCAATTATAACTCGTAAATATAAACATAAATGTAACATAGCGCATCGTCGATTTGCCGACTCGAGACTCGGCACTCGGCGAGACACGAGAGGCGATACCCGAAATGGCCGAAATGGAATAGTCGGTGCAGCTCAAGAGAGAAGGAGACAGCAGATCGTATGTCTGTCCCTCTCTCCTCGTTTGAAGCTTGCCGAATGCCGAGCGTACGCGGCTACACGGACAGAGGAGCGGTTTACGCGACCAGCATATCCCCTCCATCTGAGTAGTTCGGACACGAACCATAGCACGGACACGAACCCATGTATCGTTACCGAGCGTAACGCCGTAGTTGACGTCCACTTTGTCAGAGGGCAGATTAGGACAGGCGTCCCCCGAAACGGGGATGGCCGCTCTCAGGTTTCTCTCTGCATATAGCCATAGCATTAACGTCTCTCTACCGTGCGTCCGCGTGAGCAGTTCAATGGTGTGTGTGCGTATATTCACACATAAAATCTAGAAGTTAGTTTCTCGACGTTGGCGACACTGAAACAAAGTTTCGCATTGTTACCGCGCGAGGTCTTCAATATCAATTCGGAGAGTTTGGCCGTGAGGCTGTTTTCACATAACCCACAAGCTCCCAGCCAGCGACCTCTACAGTAATGAAACTTACGATACATGAAAAAAATCTGCTTAATTTGCTCCTTCATAATATGCATTTTTCATAATTTGCTCCATTTTACTGTTTTTATAAATAAATGATAAAGTTAATAACAATGTAAACGTTAATATAAGCGAAAATCATTAGAATTTGTATATTTGATTCGCAAGGTACAGAAAAATTGCTCCCTTTTTGTTTGAATTTGCTCCACCTTTACAAACTAATTATCTACAGTATTTATTAAGAAAAACGTAAATAATTGCTTTATGCAGTTTGGAGGTTATCAAGAAATTGTGCGCATGAGCAGTACTTAGCGCCTGCGCAACAGAAATCGAGAGCGCCATTTTTTAAATTATTCATTTTTCTTTAATTGCTTTATACAATTTGCGAGATATCAATTATTAGAATTTGAACATTCTCAAGGCACAGACAAATTGCTCTATTCTTGTTTCAATTTGCTCCACCTTTAAAAATTAATTATTTACAGTACCCTAAGAGCAAAATGTCGACTTTAAGTCGACTTGAAGTCGACTTCTACCGAAACTGACTGGCAGAAAAGTCGACTTTTTTAAGGACGAAAGTCGACTTTCGTCCTTAAAAGAGTCGACTTTTCTGCCAGTCAGTTTCGGTAGAAGTCGACTTCAAGTCGACTTCTCGTCAGGACGAAAAGTTGACTTCCCGCCAATTTTTAAAGTCGATAAAATAAACCGCTGCGTACGTCTAGAGGTCGGTTGTGTTGTGACCGGACGTCACTCTTTCGGGGCACGGAAGGCGCGAAATCACTGGATTTTTTATGGACTTTCCCATCAAACGGTCGCCACTCAGTTTGACCTATTTCTACCGAGAAGGTAAGTGTCGAAATGACGGTACGAGGTTGCAACGAAACTTCATTAATTCTCCTTTATTTTCAGGTTCTCAACGCCGGATGGACCGCCGCCCCGCTGCTGCCACTGCCACTGGACTTCGCTGGACAACGATGGACCCCCGTTCGCCGGAACCGGTAAGTAGAAAATGAGTACGCTCAACTAATCGACCGATTTCCTTTTCAGCTCCTCTCCTCGGATGGATCTCAACTGCCGCTGACTGTCCCAGATCCTCGCCTTATCGCATACTGGGACACCGCTGGACTACGCTGAATCGATGCCGTGGGACAAGGTAGGTAGCAGGTAAGTAATTCAAATTAACTTCACACTGCGTATATTAACAAACGATTGATTTTTTTCAGATCGTCGTGGTTGATTACAAAATCGCCGCACTGTATGCTCTTTGCGCAGACACATTCGTCATACGCCGTTACAATTGGTAAATAATTACCGCTCGCTATTGTAAAACGAGTTATGTTTAACGCGATGGTACGCGGGAGTGCTCGGTTGTATTATATCGCTGCGCTAAACTACGCGCCAAGTTCTTATACGAGAGAATCTTAAGTACGTGTTACCGCGACTACGATATCCGAGCGACTGCCTCGAGTCCTCGGGCTCGCGCGGCGTTCCCACTTCGGGAACGTCGATCCCACTCTCGGTATCTACTACGCCGCAGTACTTTTCCGCGCCAGATGTTCCGAACTCTTTCTTTTCTTATAACAGTTTTTTCTTGTTTTCGCACTCCGTGTCGTCCGTGGTTCTCAGACCAGGGCTCCCTATGGTTCGCGCGCACACGCTTGGGGAGTCTCGGACCCCGGGCCCCCGGTTCCCGCGCTTCGCGACCACTCCGCCGAGCGGCTTCGCTGACCCTGGGGATCTTTCTCGGCGCCTTCCCCGATACCTCTCCGCGCGCTCCTTCGCCCCGGAGACTCGGTTTCCGAGTTCCGGGTGACATTATTTGTCCCCGGTATCTCGGTCCCCGAACGTCGGATCGCGCCTCCGCCGATGTCGCGGTGCCCCTGAGGGGCCCCTAGACGCGTTCCGCCCATTGGCTTCTCGTTGTGATAGTCTGTCTCGATTCGCGGGGAACGCGGTGTGTCCCCGCTGTCTGCGTTACCGTTGATACTATCGCGTCGCGGATCGGGTGGTTCGCTTCGTGGTCCCCTTTTTGGAGGATCCCGATATCCGCCCCCCGGCTCTGAGCGTCGCTCCCCCGTTTGCGGGGAACCTCGCGTGTCCCCGCTAACTCGGCGCTCGGTTTTCATATCGCGACGCGGATCGTGTCGACGGGCTCGGTCGGCGCCCCCTTGTTCGTTCCGCGTGTCTCTTTGTTCGCGCGGGCCCCTTTGGCTCGCGCTCGGGGCCATCTTAGCACGGTTCCGCTATACCGCGGGCCCTTTGTTCGCCTCGCGCTCCGATCGGTGGCATCTCCCTCGTTCGGGCCTCCCGGTATGTCCCGATCGCTATCTCGCTCGTTCCGCTTTCCGCGGCTCGTCCGTATGGGTCATCCTGACCCCGGTTCCCCTTGCTGGTTCCGCGGCTGTCTGTTTTGAGAAAACGCTAGCCATATGGGCTCTTCGGACTCGCATGTCCGGCATTCTTAATCTATTTGCATTAGCCTGCTACTAGTTAGTGTGTTTCGGGGCCGTTGTTACCTCCGACGGGTCCCCGGCGCCCCGTTTAAGCGAACGGTTGCAGTGTATCTTGAAACGAGGTGAAAATGACAAAAGTTAACAGATTTTATTAGATTTTGATAAATAAAATCGTAGATACGCTAATGAATCACTTTTGTAATTTTTACCTCATTATTTCAAGATACACAATCGACCTCTTGCTGGAGGGCTAAAACTGATGCATTTCGATTTTTTTTCATATATAAAATAATTTAATTATCTAAAAAACTGTATAATTACAATCCTAATGTTTTATTCTTAATTACAAAGACGGCCATAACTGCATGCCACTTCTGCGTGCGCGGATTCCGGCAGCCACTTCTGGTAAGCTGACAACAGAACTAAAATTATAAATATATAATATCCACAGACTTTTATACTAGATCACTAACATCTATAGACGCACTGTCGAAAAGCTGATGCGAGTGCAAGTGTTAGTGAAGAGTGCGCGGCGGCCATATTAAATTAACAATAAGTCACTATCGGGTGTTCAGTTGCTCATGATGTGCGTTTATCTGCATTCGTCATTATACAGTACATAACGAAGCAGGCGAATGTTTTTGTGTTAAATATTGGTACTACATGTTATCAATAAGTTTGTAAGTAATGCCTTCGACGTGTAGCGTACTTGGATACCGAAATCGAACCACTACTCCTGTAGTATTAAACTATAGTACTTCTATTGTATAGAAATCTTGTATAAAACTACTTGTATAGAATCTGTAGTATAGCATATCTTACTAAAATCAACATGGCGGCAAGCATCACGGCCGAGATGCCTGTCAGCGGTCTAGTATTGTACAGAAGTCTATGATAATATCTAGATATTATTTTATAAATTAAAATCTCACATTTTTTATCCGAACCCCAGATTTCTAGCAGTTTGTATTTGGACACGATTCCCTGCGACTGCAGCGTTTGTATGTACATACTATTGCTTGAGTGCGTGGTATCAATCTGAAAAGATCGTATTGAATTGATGTAATCTATTCGATGAATCAACGTGAAATTGAAAAGAGATAGAATAACGATTTACCTGGCCCATGACTTGGTGATGCTCCCAGGTGTCGTCAGCAGCGACGGGACAAATCGTTTCAGCTCAGGGCACACTTGACCCTCAAAGAAGAAATACGCGAACCACTTGACATCGTCCACGGATGCTTTATATCCATCGATGATAGTGCCCATCCGGCCTTATTTCCAAATGTACCAGACACGCGGCAAATGATCTTCCCAGTTCCATTTGATTATATCTATAAATGAGAATAATATTCGATCATAATGAAGATTAATATCTTTATAAATAAGTAGGCAAAACATTATAAAGCAACAATTGTGATAAAAATATATACCTTGGCGGTGGATCAACCAATGGTTCACGTGCTCACTAGTGCAAGCGCCCGAATTCGCTATAAGATGGCATAGCATGGGAGCGAATTTCGGCAATCATTTGGGTTTTATCGCCGTGACACCTCGCATATACATCTTATTCGTTTCGTACACCTCTTTATGAACCACCTATTCCGGACTGATTTTTTGTAGCACGCACGAAGAATGCATGAACACAGGTTCCCTTCCATTTCTGGTGTTCTGAAAGATGGTTCAGAATGGAGAGCTGTCGCATTCAATAGGTCTTAATTATCGATGACAATTAATAACACACCATACCTAACCTGTAAGCATGTTTCCACTTGGCCTTATTCTGATTCTCTTTTATACCTCGTCGGGCGAAACTTTTTTCACGACTTGATCCGCCATACCTGCAAGAACTATCTGGCGCAGCAATTTCGCTTCCATGTCGGTTGGTACCGGCATTACGGCCGTACGATTACTCGCGTGGTAATTATGCAGTATAGGGGAGCCCCCTCCGATGACCTTGACTTTGACATATGTTGTCAAGGTCACCCTCCCGAGTGACCTTCAGAAGGTTTTAGCCCTCGGTCACTGTTCGTTAAAAAGTTATTAACAAAAAAAGTTTGTTGTTGTACAACGCTCCACTGATCCACGTGGGTTCGGTGACGCGCTTTACATATATTCAACTGTATAAAGCGTCCCACTGATCCACGTGGGTTCGGTGACGCGCTTTACATGTATTATCTCTGTACAACGCGTCACTGATCCACGTGGATCAGTGGGACGCTTTATACAGTTGAATATATGTAAAAGTAGGTAAGCTAGGCCGATTCTAACCATGGGATCTGAGGGGGGGTGAGGGGCGGGGGGGGGCCGCGGGCGGTGGGGACCGCGGGCGGGGGGGGGACCGCGGAAAGGGGGAAACCGCGTTTTTCGAGCACCGCGGGGAGGGGGAGGGGGGAACCGCGTTTTTGGGCGCCGCGGGAAGGGAGAGGGGGGAACCGCGTTTTCGCCGCGCCGCGGGGAGGGGAAGAGGGGAACCGCGTTTTTCGGCGCCGCGGGGCGAGGGGGTCCGCGTTTTCCGGCGCCGCGAAGCGACCGCGTTTTCGCCGCGGGAGGGGTCCGCGTGCAACGGCCGCGCCGGTCCGCGTGACGTCACACGCTCCCGCTCGCGTTATCTCTCCCTCGCCCCGGTCGCGCGCGTCTTCTCGTTCGCGCGCGGTCCTTCCCGGCCCCCGGCCGCCGTTCGCGCGCCCGACTCCCGGCCCCCGTTCGCGTTATTTCTCCCGGCCCCCGGCCCCCGTTCGCGCTCACAATCGCGTTTAATTAAATTTATATTATACATAGAAAATTCGCTTACCACCGCGGGATTTGAACCAAAAACCTTTGGCTCTTGAGTCAGTCACCTTCAGAATACAGGCCAGTCTCTTAATTTACACCGCGGTATTGCACTCACGCGCTAAACTCAATAATAATATCCAGACTCATAATAATATCCAGAGGTCCATAATAGTTGGAAATCGAGAAACTCCCGGTTCGATCGGAGATCGGCGATTCCGAGTTCGCGACGGATCAGATATCGCGGTACGTCGACTCTCCACAAATCCAATCTGCCACAATTCCTCCCGAACGGTTCGCTGATTTTCACGATCTTGAATTTAGAATTAACCACCGGTTTGCACAATTTTATGTACTCGTCGCTCATGTCACGTTAAAAAAAAAAATGTTCAATCATAAAATAATAATGAAACTGCGGTGTTGCACTAACGCGTCTAAATCAATTAGACGCTGTATTCTCTACCGCTCATGAAAACGACATCTTCTATTCTTTCCCAGTATATTTGAAACTTGAGAAAATTTCGGTTCGATTGGTGATCGGCGATTCCGATTTCGCGACGGATCAGATATCTCGTTACGTCGTAACAATTCCTCTCAAACGGTTCACTGATTTTCACAATCTTGAATTTTGAATTAACCACCGGTTTGCAAAGTTCCTTGTACTCGTCGCTCATGTCACGTTAAATTTGGTGCACAGTAGCATTAAGAAAATAATTTTTTCGACAAGACAAACACGTCCAAACACGATCAAGCACGCCAACCGACTGCTCTTACTTCTAGTCCTCGACTACTGAGCGTACCATCAAATGCATCCTTCTACATCTCACTATTGTCACATCGTTTGTTTATCATATCTAATTTCACCATGATCTCAGCATCCATACAATTGCGCATGCCGAAAAATCTGCGATGGGCAGTTTTGCACGTGTGCGATGAAGTCACCGCGAGACACGTATGTTCTTGAAAACGATATCGCGCCATTGACTTTCGATGATTTGATCTGTATAACTGCTATTGAACAGCTATCAAATAGCTCTTGAACAGCTATCAAACAACTAAAACAGCTATCTGTATAACTGCGATCTGTATAACTGCTATTGAACAGCTATGAAACAGCTATTGAACCGCTATGAAACAGCTAAAAACAGCTAAAAACAGCTATGAAACAGCTATCAAATAGCTATTGAACTGCAATGAAACAGCTAAAAACAGCTATCAAACAGCTCTTGAACAGCTATCAAACAACTAAAACAGCTATCTGTATAACTGCGATCTGTATAACTGCTATTGGACCGCTATCAAACAACTAAATCTGTATAACTGCAATCTGTATAACCGCTATGAAACAGCTAAAAACAGCTAAAAACAGCTATTGAACCGCTATGAAACAGCTAAAAACAGCTATCAAACAGCTCTTGAACAGCTATCAAACAGCTAAAAACAGCTAAAAACAGCTATAAAACAGCTATCAAACAGCTATTGAACCGCTATGAAACAGCTAAAAACAGCTATCAAACAACTAAAACAGCTATTTGTATAACTGCGATCTGTATAACTGCTATTGAACCGCTACTTTTAAACTTACTTTTATCTGTATAACCGCTATGAAACAGCTAAAAACAGCTATTGAACCGCTATGAAACAGCTAAAAACAGCTTTTAAACAGCTATCAAACAACTAAAAAACAGCTAAAACAACTCTTGAACAACTAAAATATCTATATTATACTACAAAGTATGTGAGAAAAGGAAATAAAACATCTATATATACATATATAGTTTATTTAAAAAAATTATTTCTGGTGTCGCGACCACCAGTTAAATATTTTTAATACATTTTGTAATGCGCAATTCTTAACATTTTTTTCGCATCTTACAGTATTAGTAACATCTATATTATTTAAAGATTCGATATCTTCGTAATCTGCATCCAAAGTCTCAATTTTTAGATTTTTTCTCGCTTTATTCTCAAGCAGATCCACCAGCCATTCTCGTTTCTGGCATCCCTTGACGTACACAAGAGTCGACGTCTCGTCGCCCTCTCCAAGTATAGCCGATGTAATTAGATGTTTCGCCATGCTGTAGGGCACGTTTCCGTCCTCCCATCGTAGTCCATGGTGATTCGCAATCAACCAGAAAGCGCATGATTTGTCGGATTTCGCGAGGAGACTCCATGGCATGGGACATGTAAAAATGTAATGCGCCAAAACGGTCCCGTTTCTCAGAACCGCCACCTCTTTCACGACAAATTTCATCCCGACGGTGAATCCCCGCAGATCGACAAACGTCGGTACGATCATGACGAAACGATGGAGCAATCTGTATCTTATCGCGGTACATCAGTGTATCTTATATCGCAATATCTGCTGATATTGCAATTTACATGAGTTTGCGCACTACATTAGACAGCGGGCAGTATTCGATTACACGATCATGCAAGATGAGGCAATAGGCGGTAGTATTTGCAGGAAATAGACCAATCAATTTTCTTATGCTTACGCATTATGCGTTGTGCAAAAGTGTGTGTCCGGGCTCCGGGCCCTGAGCCATAAGCAGAAGGCAGAAGCCATATGCGCATGCGCTATTGTAAATATCAAAACGCAGCCAAAATGGTGTACATACACAACGCCAAATGTGCCGGGGAGACACCTTTAGCATTGACGGCAGATTGTAAACAATAACAAAGTTGATCTTCCACCAGATTTGAACGGTTTGTACAAGTTAACGTTATGGTGTCGTAGAATCAATATAGTTATCAATTATACAGATGTTACTCACCTCTATCCGACTGTCGTATAGGTTAGGCTGATAATTTATGTATTTCAAATACCCTTGTCTTACATACGGTTAAGTATTTACGATGGTGTCAACACGAGGGCCAAAATTCAAATTTTCCGACGGAGAGAAAGTGTTGTGTTACGAGCCAGATCCCACGAAAGCGAAAGTGCTGTATGACTCGAAGGTAGAATACATATATTGTTAAACATATATACATATACTTTGCATTTAATTTGCATTTTTTACAATAGTATTACTGTGCAAATATAAATGTAAAATGTAAATTTAATGCCAAACTTAGCAATAAATATTGATATGTTCTTGTAATAAAAAGGATATAGATTACAAACGTAGAGGTAACCTAAAGTTGTAAAATCACATAAAATTACAAATTTATGAAATATAGAAATAAACTTATGTTGTCCAAGTAGATATAAGTAACTTTGCCATCATACGGTAGCTTGCAGTTCAAACTAACTATAAAATTGTTTGTAGGTGCTTGATGTAATTGTGAATAAAGATCAAAGAGGTAGAAAAGCGGTGGAATACCTTATACACTTCCAAGTGAGTTAGAAAAGCTTGATCTGAAAGAAAAACTACTTAATTATACAAATCATATTAAAGTACATTAAGGAAATGTAAATATGTTTTATTATTGCATAAGGGTTGGAATTCATCTTGGGACCGTTGCGTAACGGAGGAATATGTGCTCAAAGATACAGAAGAGAATCGTCAACTTCAACGAGATCTAGCACAAAAAGCGCAGCTTCAGTTGTACGTATTCCTGAAACTGCTCTAACATTATACAAATTTAATGATTAATTCTTTATGAATTGGCATATTATTTTTTTCTAATGAAACAGGGGTGCTTATTTATATCGCCGCGAACGCAAGAAGAGAAGCCATAAGATGTCAGAGCGGTTAACCGAAATAGAGCATCAAGAACCTCGTCGTAGAGCGAGAAGCGGTGGCAGCCGAGCTACATCGGCTACGACTGGATCTTCTGAGGATGGCAGTTCAGGCCAACACGCTGATTATGATACAGAAGTAAGTATCTCATTTTCAAGCTACAAAATTGATTTTAGACATTTCAGAACTTTTATAATCTAATAATAGAAAGAGATAGTAGCAATAATTTAAAAAATCTGGACGCTGATTAGTTATCGCATTGTGAAGTGGCATCATTTCCTTAATATTGCCACGCTATGTGGAAGGTTTAAACTCTGTATAATATTGGAGATCAAGGACTGCGAAAGTAACAAAGGTTCATAAGAATTACATATATAATGTATAGGAAGTAAACACAGAAGAAGATACAGAGAGTAGTTCTGATTACATGGGCGAGACGAGTGATGATGAAGACAGCGGTGGTGGCAGCCAATCGGGAGCCAGTATGAAACCAGGCGTTGATCTTGACATAGGTAGCACATTGAAACGGATTCTAGAGCAGGATTATGACCTAATAAGTAATAAAAATAAGGTAAGCTAGTAATTAGTTTTTGGATTAACCTTTTTGTTGGCATTGACGCAATAGTGCGTCAATCTTTTTTTCCTATAACTTGCTCCGATTTGGCATCCAAGTCTTACACGGGGGTTTTTGGGATCGCTGATTACGAATCTGAATTCAAAATTTGCAAATTCAAAATGGCGGATAAAAATGCAAAAAATTACTTGATTGGGATGAAATTTGCCATTTTGAATTTTCGAATTTTAAGTTCAAATTCGTAATCAGGAACCTCAAAAACCCCAGGGTACAATTTTTCAGTATAAAAAATTTTCCTGCCATTTTGGGCACTTTTTGTTGAATTCACTCTGCCAACGAAGGGGTTAATAGATATACGGTATTCCCGGGTTGAACGGCCAAACTTGAAATATGAATTTAGGATTTCAAAACAAGAAAAATTTTCCTTTGGAGATATGCTCGCAAACGCTTCGTTCAAGAGATATTGACTTTTAAAGTTACAGAATTAGGAATGAATAAATTCGAAATAATATAGGTTTATCTTTATCCTCTTTACTGCTATAAACAGTCAAAATAAACAATTATCCTCTTTACTGCTTAACAGTATTAAATATTTTGTTTAGAATGATGTCTTCCATCCTGGAGACAAACGTTGCACCTATTGGTGAGATGAATGCAACGAGTGACTGACTGACATTGTGCTATTATTTTTTCGCACGCTTGCCCTATCCTCCGTTTTAATGATTGAAGGTCATTAAAACAGACATTTTATATATTTATGCTTGAGAACCCCATTCAAAAAATCTATTGGTGTAAAATTATTTTGAAGAAGATATTTATTACTTAAATTTTGATTACTGTAAAGCGCAGTAAAGAGAATAATTATTTTAATTTTGATTACTAAGCAGTAAAGAGAATAATTCTTTTATTTGATTACTTTAAAGCAGTAAAAAGGATAAACCTACATTATTTCAAAATTATTTATTCATAATGGTTCTGTAACTTCAGAAGTAAATATCTCTTGAACGAAGTGTTTGCGACTTGGTTTGCGAGCATACCTTAAAAAAATTTTTTTTCTTGTTTTGAGATCCTAATTCATATTTCAAGTTTGGCCTGTTTAATCCTGGAACATCCTGTATAACCTATAAATGCATTGATGCAAGATATATTTTTTAAACTAAAAACCATTCCTGTTTACATTTTATTTAAATTTTATATTTAAATGAAAATTATACAAAAGATCATGATTTATGTTAAGAACTAATATTTCCCTGAAGGCAATAATGCAAATATATCACCGATATTTATTTCAGCTTGTCGTACTTCCGGCGCAACCTACTGTGATAAATATTCTGGAATCCTGGGTACAGCATTTCACTACGACGCAATTGACGAATATCCCAGAGAAACCTCAACGGAATAAAACGAATAATACGGTAGAAAAAACAGTGAACGAAGTAAATATATGCAGAGAAGTCGCGGACGGCTTACGCATATATTTCGATTTCACTTTACCTCATCTCTTGTTGTACAGACAAGAAAGGGAGCAACATTCTTCCCTAAAATCTTCCTTGCTAAACAACGAACAAGCGACCATTATACCAAAGGAGGAATTAATCGAGTAAATACATATGTATTTTTTTATACGAATCTGATTGAAACTTTGTTGAGTTCCATTAAGATCTGCCGTTTGCATTAATAAAAAACAACCATGTTTTGTTATAAGAAATTTAGAAATATCCACGAAAGAAGAATTTGAGGATACGGAATATGCTCATTTACCACCTTTTCAAGAACATGATTTGGAGATGGACAATGCGTCTAAACCGTCAGGCAATTCTAAGCGAAGATTGCGATCGTGTCGTGTAAGCTCAGTTGATGAGAATCGACAATTAAGATCTTACGACGAAGGAAAGCAGGACGGTGGCAATTTATCAAGGTAATAATCAAATGGTTTCAAATCTCTATCACAGAAATTTTATAAATTCATTAGTTTATTTTCAACAACTCTTGTTTTTCGGGGATATTTCCTTTTTCTTTTGTTATTAGAATTGCATGTTACGATCGCATGATTCAACAAAAATTTTTGCTTTCTCTGAGATTTATCCTTTGTTTGAAATTAGATATAACGTTTTTATGATTGTTTTGTTTTAGTAGCATAGCAAGTACAAGTTCCCGTTGTTCTAGCCCGCGAGGTGTAACATTAAGAATGCCGCCTGTTACATCCGCTCAAGTAAACAGTTTACTTCAACAGTCAAATAAGTGGAGGTTAATGCCTCAAGTTCCAAAACAAAGCGAAATTCCAAATCCCTCTACTTACTACGGTGCCATTCACTTAACTAGATTATTCGGTAAGTAGTCTTTATCAAGATTATAAAATCTTCACGTAAAAATATCTATATGTAAAAAATTCAAATGTTTAATTTCAGTTAAGTTACCCGAGTTATTACAATCCGCAGATATATCAAGCAAAAAATTGAAAGTACTTTTAAAATATTTAGACATGTTTCTAAGGTACGTGGCGAATTACAGCAAGATGACTTTTTGTGTCATAACTAAACTGTCATAATCTCGTGATAAAAGTGTATTAATAATGTAATATGTTTGCAGTTATCTGGAGATGCATAGGGAATGGTTTGGAGAACAATTTTACATGCAAATGGAAAATCGAACGACATCGCAAACTAGCAATGTTTAACAATACTTTACGTTTATTACATATAATTATATATATATAATATATATAATTGTATACGTATATATATGTATATTTTATACATATATATATATATGTAAATACATATATGTATATATAAATATATATATATATATATATATATATATATATATATGTATGTATGTATATGTACCAAGGTATCCCGTAAAGACTGTAACAATGCTTATGGGTAAATTCTTGAAACCATTTTAAGACAAAAATCTTAATATCAAAATTAATTTGAAACTTAAGGCAAATAAGAACAAAATGCTGATTTTATAGCGAATAATAAATAATAAAAAATGTAATATGAACATAAAAAACGAATTACAAACATTTCAGTCTTAAGGTTTAGATCCTCTTCAGTGTAATATTTCTATTTTATTTGTGCGTTGTTGACGATTAGTTTCAAGATCATTGTGAAATATTCCACTGAAAAGGTCTAAACCTTAAGACTGAAACGGTTGTAATTCGTTTTTGTTTATATTAAATTTATTATTTATATTCGCTATAAAATCGGCGTTTTGCTTTTATTTACCCTAAGTTTCAAATTAATTGTGTATCTGGAGAGCGTTTTTCTTGTCTTTAATATCAAAATATTGAGACTAATAGTTAATAGTAATAAGTTTTTTAATTAAAAACATTTGAAGTCAGCGAATTAGGCTGTGCTAAAGGCGAAAACTAACTCTCTCCTCTTGTCAAAATCAATATCGAGATGCCACACGCAAGGATAGTGAAGTTGTCTTTACCGATATTTACGTAAATTTACGGGACACCTTGTGTAAAACAAAACCATTGTACATCGCTTCCCCTAATCTAAAACGTGATACACATCTATATCATACCCATCTATTTTTTATGTGACTAATTGTAAGTACATATAATTTGTACACATTAGTACAAGTCTTTTTTGTCATGATATATTTTTTTATCATATGTTTTTACATAATAGATTGTAGATAAATAAAGACCCGAAGGTTAAATGTGAAATCTGCGAAAGTAGCGAATTGAAAATTAATTCTCAATATTGCAAGATGACACTTTCTCTCTTTGACATCATATGAATTATATAACTATACGTTTAGGAAATTATGAGCGGTATTCATAGTCGGATCTTATATTTAAGACCATCTTAAGTGTAATCTTAAGGGCCTAAGCAGAATAGCTGACTTATAATTTTAAGACAGTGTTTTATGTTTTAAATCTTCATTTTTAGTAACGCACAATACTGTCTTGTGTCTCTCAAGTCTTACAAATGTTGACACTTCGTACACACGTTTAAGACTTGAGAGACACAAGACAGTATTGCGCGTTAGAGCCAAAGCAGAATGGCTGTCTTGGCAGTGTTTTATGCCTTAGGGTGCTGTCACATGGCAGTCAGAAATTCGGAAAACGGAATCTCGGAAAAGTAACGGAGAGGGGGTCAACCAATCAGAGTCAGCAATCGGTGCGATTTTTCAAGAGCCGGGCTCCCCATAGAACGACTTTTACGGAAAACTAAATGGCATTCTAACCCATATTTTTAAATTAAAGAAATTTCAATATAATTTTAGAGTATAATAAAAAATACGTCGAAGCTTTATTTTTTAATAGACTCTACTACTACGGTAAGCATCTTTTTTCTTCTAAAACAATAAAAATAATTTTTTCAATTTTTACTTATTCCCGGAAATAGTCCATGGGGAGCCCAGTCACAAAAATTTCGGACTGACAAGTCCGCAATTTTTGCATGTCTAATTGAAAAAATTATTTTTATTGTTTTAGAAGAAAAAAGATACTTACCGTAGTAGTACAGTCTATTAAGGTAAAACTTAAGGAGAGCTCCCTCCTCACCGATTTCGATGAAATTAGGCTTAATCGATTCGTTTTTGCACAAAACGAATGAATCTGGCAGAAAAAAGCCCCGCTCGGCCCCGCGACGCGAGATATTAACTGTTAAAGTTGACGACTATCAGGTTATGAGACCTGTCATACCGACGCGATGTAGCGACTGGTAGCGACCACGAACATGCCCTGCGGCCATATGCGCATGCTCCGTAGCCGCACGCGCATGCAAAAGAAGGTCACGTGACAACTGTTTGGTTGGTAAGTCAGAAATGTAACATAATTCGAAATGATATTCTTTCGGCGTATAGATTAGTAGTGACGCTTTAAAAGTATTTAAGTGTTTAAAGCGCGTCAACTAACCTATGTAGATTAGTAACGCGCTTTAAAAGTATTTAACTTTTTAATGATTTTCGTTAAAGCAGGGCACACACACACGTGTGTAATGTCCTGCTTTATAGAAGTTGTGATTTTTGTTAAAGCAGGGCACACACATGTGTGTATGCCCTGCTTTATAGAAGTTGTGATTTTTCTTAAAGCAGGGCACACACACGTGTGTATGCCTTGTTTTATAAAAGTTGTGATTTTCCTTAAAGCAGGGCACACACACGTGTGTATGCCCTGCTTTATAGAAGTTGTGATTTTCCTTAAAGCAGAGCACACACACGTGTGTATGCCTTGCTTTATAAAAGTTGTGATTTTCCTTAAAGCAGGGCACACGTATGCCCTGCTTTATAGAAGTTGTGATTTTCGTTAAAGCAGAGGGCACACACACGTGTGTATGTCCTGCTTTATAGTAGTTGTGATTTTCGTTAAAGCAGGGCACACACACACACGTGTGTATGTCCTGCTTTATAGAAGTTGTGATTTTCGTTAAAGCAGGGCACACACACACACACACGTGTGTATGTCCTGCTTTATAGAAGTTGTGATTTTTGTTAAAAGCAGGGCACACACACACACACGTGTGTATGTCCTGCTTTATAGAAGTTGTGATTTTTGTTAAAGCAGGGCACAAACACACACGTGTGTATGTCCTGCTTTATAGAAGTTGTGATTTTTGTTAAAACAAGGCACACACATGTGTGTATGCCCTGCTTTAACGTAAAAGTTAATATATCGTGCAACAAATCTTTGGATACTGCATTTATTTAGATATGAAAAATTGACAAGGATCATTCTATTGTGATCTTTTAAATTTTTATCCCAAAACATTTTTCGGATGAATTTGGGCCATGTTTTTGCATCGCCAACATCATCCTGAACCACTAATATGGCATTACTAGCTGGTTACCCGGGCTTCGCCCCGGGGGACATATGTAATAAGACACGCAAATAGTCTCTCTCTCTCTCTCTCTCTCTCTCTCTCTCTCTCTCTCTCTCTCTCTCTCTCTCTCTCTCTCTCTCCCCCCCCTCTCTCCCTCTCCTCTCTCTCTCTCTCTCTCTCTCTCTCTCTCTCTCTCTCTCTCTCTCTCTCTCTCTCTCTCTCTCTCTCTCTCTCTCTCTCTCTCTCTCCTCTCTCCCTCTCCCTCTCTCTCCCTCTCTCTTCCTCTCTCTCCCTCTCTCTCTCTCTCTCTCTCTCTCTCTCTCTCTCTCTCTCTCTCTCTCTCTCTCTCTCTCTCTCTCTCTCTCTCTCTCTCTCTCTCTTCCTCTCTCTCTCTCTTTCCCCCTCTCTCCCTCTCTCTTCCCTTCTCTCCCCCTCTCTTCCCCTCTTTCCCCCTCTCTTCCCCTCTCTCCCCCTCTCTTCCCCTCTCTCTCCCTCTCTCCCTCTCTCTCCCTCTCTCTCCCCATCTCTCTTTCTCTCTCTTCCCCCCTCTCTCTCCCGCTTCGCGCGGGCCCTAAATCTATTACTCTAAAAAAATCGGTAACAAATAATTATACACTTTTTAGTATTTATACGAAGAGATTCGGTCAATTATTTCCCGAAAAAATAAAAAAACTGATTTCTAGAAAATCGGTAACAAAAAACAATACACATTATGGCACTCCCCGGAAAATTCTACCCCTACTTCATATATTTTTAGTAAAAATTCGGTCCACTAACGAATGTGATTCGGTCAATTTCCCGAAAAATTGGAAAAATTACAAAAATCGGTTTCCAGAAAATCGGTAGCGAAAAACTATACACTTTATGGCACTCCCCGGGAAATTCTACCCCTGTTTCATATACAATTCTTTGAAATTTGGTCGATTATTTCCCGAATTCGGTAGATTATTTCCCGAAAAATTAAAAAAATTAAAAAAATCGATTTCCAGAAAATCGGTAATGAAAAATTAACCACGACATTTTCATCCCCGGAAAATTCTACCCCTATTTCATATACTTTTGGTAAAAATTTGGTCCACTAACGAATGAGTAGTTCGCGTACAGACAGACAGACAGACAGACAGATGTGACTTATATATATAGATAAGTATTTTGGAATTGCACAGAACAATATATTATAATATATGTCATTGTAGTTGAGCACTCAAGTACATCACGTGACCACGGGACATGCGCATGTGGTCGTGGGGGCCTGTGCCTGCGGTTACCCCATTCAGGACATCAACCATGTAATCTTTTATTGTCCTATCTATTCCACCAAGGCTAATAATCTAATCAAATACCTAGATAAAACTTATCCACACGCTCCTAAAGATATACTATTTTTCCTAAATGACCCTTCACACCAATTCGTGCGACTTCTTATGGGAACTACCCTTTCCATGGGGCTCCAGCCATGACTTTGCACTTCATACACAGATTAAGTTAATGGCTATACTAGTGCTTTTCGGAGTCTCTTCTGGGGACTTCTCTACCTAACGACAAGTGGCTCGCCCTGGCCTATATTTGAGCTGTGCTCGACGGCCATTATAAGAAGAAGAAGACCTCTACTGGACCGGAACCGGTACTATGAATGTCGCGAAGTTTTTCGATTTTGGAATCGAGTGTCATTTTATTAAAAAGAAGAAGAAGGAGAAAATAAGCTTTATTTGGTTGAATTGTTTCATAAATAAAGTTTCTTTAAAGAAAAACAATTTTTAAAAATGGGAGTGCGATGCCACGTAAAGGGTTGTCACAGAACATCAAGAATAGACAAGGGCCACTCTTTCTTCCGTCTGACACCAAAAGATCCTGCCATGTAAGTGCTCAAATGCTCTCATAAAGTTACAAAAAAATGAAAACAAAATAATAATAATTATTACTATTATTAAAAATTATTTAATTATTTTCGGTATAAACTAATCTACTAGAGCTTCTGCGATTTCTTATATTTTTGGGGGTAATTTATATTTTTGCAGTCGATAGCCATTAAAATAATTTGTTTGCATTTTAATTTTTACATTTTAATACAATTGTTTTGTAGATGTCAAAAGTGGAGAGAGTTTACCTAATCAACACAGAATTCTAGTCATTTACGAATTTGTGCTGATCACTTTGAGAAGAAATTTATTTATAAAACCTATCCACGGCCTTTATTAAGCCCGGTGTCCACGATGCAAGAACTGTGTCCAAGTTTCGATTTAAGCCAATCAACTTGCAGCTCTTACAGAAAAGCAGCAGTTTCATTGGCTTAAACCGAAACTTGGACACAGTTCTTGCATCGTGGACACCGGGCTTTAGACAAGATGGCTGTACCGTCACTCAATGGTCCACCCGAAATTATATTGAGCAATGTGCAGAACATCGAAAAAGAACATCAAAATTCCACTGAAGGTATTCCTATAATTTAATTCTGTGAAATCGAAAAATTGTGCAAATCAATATTTTATCACATATACAAAATTTTAGCAGAACAGCTGATTCCAGTTACCGAAAGCTGTTGTCTTGACTCTCCGACTCCGACTCCGATAGATTCCGATGAACGAGTCATCCATATACCTACACTGATGAAAACGTTCAAATTTTAGTGTCAGGTAAGAACATGATAGCAATTGTGGTAGCATTTTGGTAGCATATTATATATTATTCATTAAAAGGTTTCTGGGTACATATTCGCCATCCAAATATTTTTTTTATTTGAAAATGGCACGCAAGAATTCTCAACGTGTCATGTCTCGCCTTTGATGTCATGGCCGCGGCGAGTACCCAGGAGTCTTTTAAGTAATTAATTTATACATAACTTTGTTGTGATTATAAATAAACGTATTATTTTTGTTTACGTTTATTGACTTAATAATTATATGAATTATCATATGCAAGTAATAATCGTAACCAGAAATGCTATTTTAATAAATAAATGTTTACACCATTTGCATATTGACATTCTCTTTTGAATTTTCCTCCTAATATTTTTCACATTCCTTTTATTCCTTTAAAGACCTCACATTCCTTTTATTCCTTTTAAAATCAAGACACCTTAGAAACTCCAACGTCGAATACGCCGCCTTAAGTGTCTTCTCTGCCCGAAACACATTATGCTCCTGATGCATTTACGTTTCCAACGAATCGTACAACTGCGGACCCAGAATCCATTTCAACCCTAAATGGAGCATCAGATATTCAAGTTAACCGTGAGATTTTAGCCAAGGAAAAGCTGTCGAAATGTTCCGCGATTATTGATAAGCAAAAAAAAATTATAGCTGTATTGCGCAGTAGAATTAATCGTCTTAAAGACAGTAGAAAGAAAAAACCCATAAAAGCTATCAAGAACAGGATAATAATATAATCTTTAATTAAGAGATCTCAACCATTTCTGTCGAAAGAGGCTCATGCTCTATTTGCAACTCAGTTAAAGTTGGCAAATATAGGGAAATTTCAAAGGAGATACGACGATACTGTAAAAGATATCGCACTATCAATTTGCTACCTTGCGCCAAAGGCATATCGATACTTGAGAAAAATCCTATATTTGCCAACTGAAAGAACTCTTAGGGAATATCAGAAAAGATGCCCTGTTAATCCAGGTTTTAACGAGCAGATTTTGTCCTTGATTCAAGAGTCATTTAAAAATGCTCCTGTTTCAAATAAAGTTGTCTCAGTGTTGTTTGATGAGATTAGTCTCAATCCTGAAATGCATTATGATAAAGCAGCAGATGAATTCAAAGGGGTTGTGACGACGGAGTCACGCGCGAGCCAGTTGAGGCGAGAACTGCTTTAGTTGCAATGATTACGTGGCCTAATATTAGATTAAAACAAACCGTGGGATATTGGTTTTTAGGTCAGAAGGGAAGTACGGAAAAAACCCAAAAATTGTGTATAATACAATTAAAAAAATTAATGAAACCGGCTTAATTGTTAAATCCATTATTTGCGATCAAGGCCCGAAAAACTTGGGATTATTAAAAAGTTTGACGTTACCCCTGAAAAACCTTTCTTTTATATGCCCGATAATTCTCACAAAATTTTCTTTTTGTTTGACACACCTCATTTGATCAAATCAATTCGAAATAATTTGCACAAACATAAGTACTTGAAATATCGCAATGGATTAGTGAGCTGGTACGACATTAAGACGGCTTATAATTTAACCAGCGAATGTCCTTTGAATCTTTTACCTAAAATAACAAATCAGCATTTTAAGCTAACTCATTTTTCAAAAATGAAAGTATCGTACGCAACACAGGTATTTTCCAATTCCATGTATACAGCCCTTCTTGTTTACAAAACCATGTTTCCCGAAAAATTTCAAAAAGACAGTGACATGACAGCAACATTTTTAACTGACATGGACAAACTTTTCGACTCATTAAATTCCACTTTGGCCAAAAAAAGTATTCCTCATAAAATGAATTATGCAATTTCATCGGGCTCTGAACATGCAAATTTTCTAAGCGAAATATATGATGTGCTTGCAAATTGCAAATTTTTGAATACTTCTCGACCACCGTGTATACGAGGATTTATGCTAACAATAAATGGTGTTTTGAAATTAGCTGAAGACTTTCGTGAAAATTATGGAGTCGGAGTATTGAGAACTCGGCGCCTTAATCAGGATCCATTAGAAAATTTCTTTGCAAAAATCAGGGAACAAAATGGTTGCTGTATCAATCCATATCCTAAACAATTTGAATTTGGCTTGCGTCATTTAAGGTAGCTACTGCATTAGCGAAAACAAAGATTTTTGATTGGCATTAAACTATGTTATTCTATAGGGCATTATACGTGATCAGGAATTAATTCACGATTTTTTACCACGTAATTACGGAAATATAAGCATTCAAAGTTGGTCAGTTTTACATTAGGTTATATGTGAACGACGTGCAAAATCGTAATTAACGAGTTTTTACGAGTATTTTAAAAAAAGATTGAAATTTGGAAAACAGAAGATCTTATCAATTAAACTATTACGAATGATTTAAAAGAAAAAAAACGTTAGTTTACCATTGCAATAAAAAGATATTCAATATTAAAGCAAACAAAATGTAGCTAACAGAGAAGCTCTGGCTAGGTTGCGTCATCGGAAGCGTCACTCGGTTGTGCTCCTTTCTCCTTCTAACTTGCTGAGATAGAAGAAGAGGGGAGTAGGCTCGTGTGCGCTCGGGTGACGTTTCCGAACGCAGTCAGTCAGCTGGCAACAGCGCGGACCGCACCTAACCTCACTGTCGGCGCCAATGTAAAAATAATCAGAATTAATGACCCAAAACTTCCAGAAAGTCATTTTTTATCATTATTATGATAGTTGAGAAACTTTACGACTATATTGCTCCCAATTTTTTAGATTTTTGTTACAGTCGTTTTGACAAATGTGAAGTTGGTACCCCTGTGTAAGACACTTCGTTTTTAATTAATTACCTGTATCTGGGATTAATTATATGGTGTTATTATACATTTCTGGAGACTAGAAGTTGCACGGAACAAGGTGATACCAAATATACATTTTTTAATACATTAATAAAAATTTTTTTTCGAGTGCTCTATTTTGACTCACGACAAGGCAGTATCTACCTTAATGATATTGGCGACGCAAAGATTCTTCCCAGCGCGCCTGGCAGCCGGATCGCAAACTAGCGTAAATGAGACAGTTTGTGCAAGACAGTTAACCGAAATTTTTATAACTCCAGAACTAATCAATCAAATCTTAACGAATTATATATGAAATAGGGGTAGAAAAGACTGAAAAATATAATAAAATTAGAAGTAGCCCAATATTTCAAAATTTGCAAAAGTTATAGCAACCACGAACATTTCTAAAAAATTAAAAAATTTTTTTTTAAAAAACCCCTTTACCAATCATCGCCAAATTCAATACCAACCTTCCTTGAATAATACTCTATCGATTAAAAAAAATTCAGCCCGATATCTCAATATTTACGAAAATTAAGGCAACCACGGAAATTTCTAAAAAAATTTAAAATTTTTTTAAAAAGGAACTTCTTTGCCGATCATCGCAAAATTCAATACCAACCTTCCTTGGATGATACTCTATCGATTAAAAAAAAAAACAGCCCGATATCTCAATATTTGCCCAAGTTAGAGCAACCACGGACATTAAATCTGCACACGCACACACACACACACACACACACACACACACACACACACACACACACACACACACACATACGGACATGCGATTTTAATGCGATATTTCGACATTTTAGAACACTCTGAACATATTGGCATCAAAAACTCAAAAAACAATTTTTTCTTTGGCTTCTTCTACCTCTATTTCATATATAATTCATTTACCCAATCAGCAGACAATGTTTTTAAAATGTGTTTTTTAATATTTATTTTTTATTAATTATACATTTATACAATTCATTGTAAAAATAATATTTATTTAATGTTTATTAAATATTTATTTCACATTATTTATTTATTTAAAGTAATGATTTAGAAAAAATATTTATTAAACGTTTATTTAACGTTTATTAATATTTCTTTTACATTAATAATTTATTTGCAATAATGATTTTAAAAAAACATTTATTCAACATTTATTTGATATTAATTTTAATATTTATTATACATTACTTATCATTTGCAATAATAATTTTAAAAAACATTTATTTAATATTTATTTGACATTAATTTAATAATTATTTTACATTACTCATTTATTTGCAATAATGATTTGATTTTAGAACACTCTGAACATATTGGCATCAAAACTCAAAAAACAATTTTTTCTTGGCTTCTTCTACCTCTATTCATATATAAATCATTTAAATTTGGTTGACTAGACGCAACTTTATACGTACGCAATCAAAGGTTCATATACGAAATTCACGAAAACAAAGTTTCCTCTATGAGGAAGCAATAAGCATATCATTTTATTCAGATGATAATGAAATAGAAGCTCCTTTACCTCAAGGCCAAGAATATGTTTGCTTAAATAAATACTTTAGTGAAATATCTACTCAGCAAACTTAATAGATTTGAGACCTCTAAAATCATCAGATGAAGTGGGACGAAGTTTAGCTCACGCATTGGACGCACAAAACCTTTAGTAGCATTTCATAGGGTCCACAACGGAAAGAATCTTGACATTTTCGAAAAATAAAATATAAACAATACATATGTCCCGGTCTAGTCTTACATCTGTCTCATTACGCTACTTCGGGATTTGGCCACCAGGAGCGCTCGGGAAATCTTTGCGTCGCCAATCACAAATGACAAGAGTTACGAAAGCCTCAAATGCGAAATAGATGATAACAAATTTTGCTAATTGAGTAATATGCTATCGTCAGAAAAACTTAAAAAAACGTCGTCAGCACCGTCTGAAACATCAATTACACTTTTAGACAATGACGAAAATTTTATTTCAAATTTTTGATTCCAGGTCATTCACGGAATCAAATGCGATATATTATGTGAGTGGATATTTATCGAAGAAATTCTTTAAATTTCATAAATGTAATGCATGTGAACAAATTATATTACTCAACTCTGATAACGTTACATACTCTGATGAAAAATTATTTACTTCTTTTAAAAATAGCGATTCAAACAAATTTCAATTTTGTATCTGAGACAACTTTTCAAACAGTATTGGCATGGGAACATCTGTTTCAAAAAAATTTTTTAATATTTTTTACGAGAAGAAAATATCGAAAGTTATTGCAAATCTATTACATAATGCGTGCCCTGTCCTAAATTTGTGCAGTCCTGACAAATCTATAGGCTTTTATGGATATCCTTTATTAAAAGCCGATTTCATTGGGAGCGCGATTTTTGCGGCGTAATTATAAAGAAAACACCAATTCACAAAATCCGTTGCTCCAAAAAAACAAAGGAAAATTCCAGTTAAATATACCACTCCTCAAGTAAATAGTACGAGTTAGTAATTTTAAGTACCTAATGTAATTTACTCATTTTAATGTAAAAATAAATATTGTATACATAATGTGCAATATACTTATTTTTATTCCAGTACAATTCTCCAGTGTTTTCTTTCAAAGATTAAAAATAATTGCAATAATCATTAAAAATTATATTATAATACACCCTGAAAAAAATTATCTTATAATACGCTTGAATTATGCCGCGTGATTCGTGGTGGGGGGATTTAATAGGGTTCCAGTCCTCAA